>CACVKI010146046.1:30032-48707 GCA_902732785.1 Trichogramma evanescens | reverse complement strand
GAGAGTTAAAAGTGGTGCGATTGGACTAAATAATATCTCGCGACAGGCGTGGTATGATTAAATCAATATGTATTACTAATACCATCATTTTTTTTTGCAACCAAAATTCAAACGTGCTAGTTTTCGTTTGACTTTTTGAAATATGCTAGTTTTCACTTGATTTTTTTGAAACATGCTACTTTTCGTTTGGCCTTGGTGAAATATGCTAGTTTTCGTTTAGTCTTTGTGAAATATGCTAGTTTTCGATTAGCCCTTTGAAATATGCTAGTATTCGATTAAAATCGAAATTTTCAAATAAATGCTAGTTTTCGCTAATGAATTGAAACGTGCTAGTATTCCTTAACAGCGTCGATATAGGCGACATTTGCACTGCTTCGTTCGCGCTTATATACACACTGAGTTCGTGATGGTGCATAATACAGGCACTTAAAAGTACCCCGAACGTGTCTCCCATCTGCGCGTAAGTTGCTGCACTTTCGATATATATAATAGACTGAATATTGGATATCGGAAAAGACATACTGTACGTTGGCAGCAGCGCGATTCAATCTCGATTGGCAAATATAATACATTCGCCGTGAATAATTAAAAATTTTTTAATCGAATTTGATAATTTTATACGTTTCCGCTCTTAGACGACTACGACGAATTACATAAATCCAATGACACACGTTGATTTCGTCGGGAAGAAGATACGTAAGTAAGGTACATAGCACATAAGGTAGTAAATAAGCGAGTAGTTTGTAATTAAGTCTAGCTGCTCCAGTGCTTTGACTGTGCAGCTCTCGTGTGCATAATAATGTATACCGCGAGTGAGATAATATTGATATTGCAATGTAATTACATGTACGTATGCGCACTTTGTTGACTCTCGGCAAATATGGTACAAAACGTTTTATGTAAGTATAGATTTAGTTGCTGCTACCGCCGCAGCCAGATGAATATCTCGCCACCGCGAGTATAATGGTAAACTCTCGCTTGATTGTCATAAAGTAGCCGCGATACTTCGTTACATTACGCGACCTGCACGAAGATTAAGCTTCGTTTAATTGTCCCGGTGGCTGACACGCGCGTTATAAACGGCAGATTCTGCACTTCGATAACGAAATTATGTTGATAAATTATCAAACTATTAGCGGCAACGGAGATATCGATCGGCCTGCTTGCGAGCTGGCTACATGAATTTTTATTGTCACAAAGGCGGTACTTTGTGATAACTTCATTTTCTGTCTAGCTTCGCAGTTAAAATAGTCATCAGTCTAACTGTGCAAATACTTACACCGAGCACTGTATCTTAATGCAACAACTTCTTCCTTCGCATTTCTGTTCATTTTAATACTCTACAGAAAATTGTTATGACGAACAATGATCGTTCGTATATTAGATACTTATCACTCTATTGATAACTTCTGCTGACATTCGAAATCTTCACGCTATTGTTTCGAGCTTTGTCGCGTGCATATACCGCACTAAAAGATGGCTGCTTATTGTAATAATAATAAAGTATCTTTGTAAACAGCTTGTAAAAGTTATTTTGCTCGTGCCCCCAACTTGCGGTTGCAGAGAACAAATAACTCAATAATCCTGAAATTGTATTTCAGTAATTAAATTATGATTAAGCGAAAAACGTTGGAGATATTTTGAATTTTGTGAGAAACGGACAAAGTCAATCAGAGCATCTAATCAACATTTTGACGAGCTTTCACTGGTATTTCAATAAAGCTAATTTATGCCATTGTCGATAATTTTAGAGAAAATCCGTTGCATTATTCATATTTTCGTTGTCAGAGAGCTAAAAAAGCAAGAAAATATGTGTGCCATTGATTTGGGAGCAAAAATAAGAGCGCAAATGCATCGTCATCGACCATCGTCAAATGCGTATAATATTATGTCAGGTGAATGTGTGTTTGTGTAACAAGTGCAAACACAAGCTTCCCTCCCCCATGCACATATAGTTGTCATTTGCCATGTCAAAGGTTCATCAGTCAAATAATTAATTAAAGCAGCAATATTCAATTACGGGCGAAGCACGCGTATGGGTGCAGATCGAAAGTAAGGAGCAGCAGCAGCAGCAGCAGCAGCAGCAGCAGCAGAAAAATAAACCACATCAAACGAGCTCGGCCGCGCGCGCTTTAGGTTTTCCCCCGTTCTTGAAATAAGTCTCGAGTGACGAACCGCGAGCCGTCAGCTTGCATCGAGAGGTCAAAATAAATTAAGAGCCGAGGAAAAAATGCGGCGGTGCGAGGCAAAAATGCAACGCTACGTGTGCTATAAGGTGGCCTCTCGAATCGGCGGTCGTCCGTCGTCTCTCAAAGGGACACACACACACACACACACACACACACACACACACACACACACACATAAGCGCGCTCGTGCGGGAAGATAATACACAGAGGCAAGAAAGCGAGCCTGTTTGCTCGTGACCGCGTCAAAGATGCTTCCTCCGCACTCTCGGCGTAAACTGCACGTGAGCTCAACCATATACGCGCGCGCGAGTATACGTATACAGCACACGCCGAGCAGACGCTGCGAGATGAGAAGGATTTAGTTCGAGGCTCGAGCTCAAGAGAGATAGCGAGACCAGCTCTCTCTAGGCATCCTTATATACTCCCGGAAGTTGGCCGTATCCATGTGTGTGCCTCTGGTACATAGGTGCGCGTCCTGGCTACGAGTGTGACTCGTGTGTCGGGAATACAGTAAATTTAGCCTGGGTTGCCCGAGTAAATACCGCATACCGACGAGTTGGCTCTAATCTCATCAACGAAGCGTCAACATCACCCGCGTCCGTCGCATGATCGATCGACCCTACACACACCTATATCTATATCTGCAGTTGTGTGAGATGCAACTTGCTATGCTTCGCTTGCAATCACATGCATACACACACACAGCACACAGCACAGCACAGCACAGCACACAGATATAGACCGTCGGCGTTGGCGCATGAGAGAGGGCAACATTCGACGATGGCTTTGATGATCGAGACTATCTGCTCTCTGTATTTTGGGTGTGAATAACGCATGGCTGTGCCTGATCTGCTATAGAGATGGCGAGAGAGAGAGAGAGAGAGAAAAGGAGCTGACGTGAGCTCTACGCTGTACGCGCACAAAGTCACGATACGCTCGAACATTGCGATATTGCATTTGTAATTGGGGCTTCGTTGAATAATCATCGAGCGAGCGCCGCAGCAGCGACGAGTCGAGTAGAGTTCGTTCGAGTTGGCGCTGAGAAATGCGTGCACTTACGCGCCCACGCCCAAGGATCAAAGTTTCCTCCTTCGGCAAGCATAAACTCCCTTTTGCTTACAATTTATTCCCCGACGTGGCGCGTGTAGCGCTGCTCTGCAGCTAGTATAGCTATACGCTCGGCTGCAATACTAATTTCACTTTGAGATAGATCGTATTGAAAATGCGCGCGACGCTAAGCAAATATTTTCTCGCAGCGAATTTCGTTGAAACGATCCATTAATGTCCATGCATTGATTCATTTCGACTTCAATGAGTTTGACGAGTAGAAAAAAAAAAATAATAACAATAATTGCGCAACGATGAACAATCGAAACTTGCGGACAGCTCTCGCTTTTGCCCATTCAAGGAAAAACTCATCTCGCGTATACGGGCTATTCGAATCAAAAGTTTAACCATCAACAGCTGCTACTACTACTACTGCGAGCGAAGCTAGGAAATCGAATCGCAATAAAATCTCGACCATAAATACCACTTGGTTATTACTTTTCAGTCACTCGGTTCGGGCTTACATTCTAAACTGCAGCTCAAGCCTCGGACCCTTGAATGGGCACTCGATATGCTATATAAGGCAAGGTAGAATCCATAGCCACGGCTAGAATCCTCGATGGTTAGACGGGCTCGGGCACATATTTTAGCGAGCTTCAGCGTGAAACATGAAAATTAGATACCTTGAATTTTCGGAGAAGCTCGGGCTGATGGTACTTGCCAGCTCTCCCAGTTATATAATTTGAGCTTCGGCTCGCCCCAGAGTATCTATCTATATGCTGCACGCGTGTAATCGTAGCAGCGGTACAAGCGTCCCTCGCAGATGAGGTTCTTGTGGTCTTCAATGGCAGTACGAGCGAGAGAAGAGCAGATATAGGCCAAAGTGTTTCCAGCTCTGCGTTATCGGAGAAGAGCAGAAGAGTGGCAGCATATATCTATATGCCATATGCTATCCGTATATATTCTGGGCTGGCCGCGCGCGCGCACTAACCAGTAACGTGGTTTGAAACTTGCTCTGAAAGATTAAGCCAATTACCAAGTTTTGCCCGAGGAAATACACGTGTGCTAGGTGCGAGTCTGTGTTTCTCCGACAAGCTAAGATTTTATTAGGCACCACCGCTGCCGCTGTTGCTGCTGCTGGCGTTTCAATTGATTCGTTATCTCCCGAATAGCGCCACTTGGCTAAATGGCAGAACTGCGCATGCATCGCCACATATGCTGCCGCGCCGTTGCACCAGTGTAATTCAAGTTGCTTTGAGCCCGATCCTCGAAGGCTGTGCCTGCAGCTGCGATACGCACGTGCGTGCGCGTGATCGCGTACACGAGTATATACCTGGCTTTGACGCGCAGACCTCAACGGCGTTATACGATCCTTTGAGCAGCCGACAAAGCTCGCAGCACAGGAAATCGACTTTTGTGCAAAAATCGAGCGAAAATTACGTGATTCCAAAGCTCGGCAAGATCGTTTCGCAGGATAAATTTTGCGCGCCAGGAACTCGCGCGATTCAGCCGAGAAAACGTCGCGTTGAATTATGCAGCGATCGCGCGGGAATATCGAGTAATCTTGGCCTGTAAAGGCTAACGCGATTAATTTTAGTCAAAGACAAAACCGCGCATTGAAGCTATCTACTGGCATACGCGCGGGCTTTGTGCGCGCGATAAGAGTAATAATGATTCAAGGCGAGCCATCTTTTGTCTGGCACGTGTTCTTGTGCAGGCCTGATTTTTCGTTGACGCGTGCTCGCGCGCTGCTCTGGATGCTGTACCACCACTACTACTACTACGACTAGTACGGAGCTCGACAACGAGTTGATCATTAATAAATC
The DNA here is from genome assembly GCA_902732785.1 of Trichogramma evanescens. Taxonomy (NCBI): domain Eukaryota; kingdom Metazoa; phylum Arthropoda; class Insecta; order Hymenoptera; family Trichogrammatidae; genus Trichogramma; species Trichogramma evanescens. The sequence continues at coordinate 43,645 of CACVKI010146046.1, read as the reverse complement.
GCGGATGGAATAACAAGGTATATATGCCGCCGAGCGAGCGAGGCTAGCAGTGCCACTAGTTCATTTCTAGATGATGAGAATATTCCGACTCGCGAGAGCGCCTTCATAAATCAGTTTTCTGCCAGTTTAGGAAAATCCACGTCATCGCGCTCTTTTACGCCTTGCACGCGCGTGGCAGCTTCTTTGTCTGCTACCCTGTGGAGCATCGTTATAAGCCGATATGCCTGCAGAGATTCACTTCTCTCTCTCTCTCTCTCTCTCTCTCTCTCTCTCTCTCTCTCTCTCTTTCTCTCTCTCTCTCTCTCTCTTTCTCTATTTCACAAAAGCTGCCGCGGCTATATATAACCGCATGCGATTTTCCTTGATATTATAATTAACGAAGAAAATCAGAAAGTGTCTGCTGTAACGAAATTTGCTATTTTCGGCTGCTCTTCCGGCAAAGAGAGAGAGAACGAGAGGCTATAGAAAGTTTTGCAGTAGAAGTCGTAAGGAAAATATTTTTCTTTGATTAATTCGAGTCATCGTTCGAGATTAACTAACCGGCGAAATATTCGATAATATTCCCTCTCGCGTAGCTTATCTGGCTTATCTCATATTTCTTTGTGTGAGCTCGTTCGCTCGCTCGATCGTTTGCTCGCGGTCGCTGTGTCAGTGGCTGTAAATTATTTGCATGATTGATGTCTCCTTGCGGAATGTCACGCAAGGATTGCTCATAAATATTCAATTTTTTAATGTTTACTCATTAGACACCGATGCAGAAGTTATAAAGTATGATGATAACGATTTCTCACGTAATTCCTCATTTTTCTTTTCAACTCTCTTTCTCAACGTGCTCGAGCGCGAGTCTTTGAAAACTTCCTTTTTACTTTCTATGTATTTAATGCGTCGCTTCTAACAGTAACTCATCGAACCCATTAGTAAATATCATTTGACTCTAAACGAATGCGTAATACTTTTTTATTGTTGACGAACAACGCTCGAATGCATCTGCTATTTTTTAGTGCAGTATAAAATTAGCTTTTGAAAAACGTGAATGATATAACAACGCAAAAAATAAGATCAAGCCTTGATTGATGTTACAGAGATAGCTTTCCGAGCTCGCAGTAGCAATCTTGAATCATACCACTATATACCGAATTGAATAACCCCTAAATCCGAGATGCATGTATTACCAAATCCCATTGAGCAATTGACAATATGCCAGATTGAAACTCGGTTCTAAGCAAAACGTCTTGATGGTCGCGCGTCCATTGAGCCGTTGGCCAGCGAAGGGCCACCGCAAGCTTCCTCCGTCGAGTCTTGTTGCAGTTGCGAGAGCGAGCGAGGGAGGTGCGGAGCTACATCGTCGCTTACAAGCTGAAGCTCGACCGCACAAGTTTTCAATTGAATATGCGCGAGTGCATGCGTACACAGTGCAGCTGCAAGCTGCGCGAGCCAATTGCCTAGACACGTTGCCGAGCGTGGAAATTGCACCTCTTGAATGGTTTTCTTTAACGATGTTCCTCGCGTACTGCGCCAGTGGCAAAAGAGGAGCCGACCTCGAGCTACAACTGGATTGGCCTTCGTCTCTCTCTCTCTCTCTTTCTCTCCCTCTCTGTCTTGCGCAACACATCCATGCATACAGCCGTGCACGTCTAAATTCGTCTTAAAGTCCATAGTAGGTGTGGGTGTGTGTGCGAGGCGTACTACTGCCAATGCTACCACTTGGCTCGGTGGCAGAGTCGCATTATGCATTTATAGGGGTCCATTCAGGAGTCCTTCTAGCTCGCTTGCCTCGGCATTTCATGCCTTCACGACTGCCAGCGCGTTTAATGGCACTTTGCGAGCTCCGCACGCACGCGCGCCGCTATATGGCCGTGTCTTGTAGGTGTGCTAGTCCGTAGGTGTGCGCGCCACACTACGGAGGAGGATGGGTCTTGCTGCGAACTTTGAAGCACCCACACTGTAAATACGATATACAATACGAGCTTATATGTACATGTACCTATTGCCGTTCCATTGCCAGCCGTCCCACTTGTTCCACCCCCCTTCTCGTGCTCGACGCCAGTGCTTTCCCGTGCGAATGTGTGTGTGTGTGCGCGCGCGATTTAGTTACTGCTACTGCTGCCATGCCACGTAATGTGGCTTTGAAATTTGTATATTGTTTCTGCAGCTATACAGCCCGCAACCGAGCTCTCTTTCTCTATGCTACGCCTTCATTTTCCCGAACCCCCCCAAAGTTTTTCGCCCTTCTCTCGCTGCTTATGCACACACACGCATCTGCACTCGCGTAACCGTAACTCGTCTCGAGCTGCGCCCCAAAGTACAGGTGTTGAACGCAGTGTGCCTCGCCGCTCTGAAGTCGATTATACGAGAAGTCGTAAGTATGGTTTACCCATGCTCCTTATTTCGTCTTGTGTGTAAACTGATGGTATAGTGCTGTAAATGCGCTGCCGTCGTAAGAGGGATCCAGCCGTACAGTCCTTTTGTCGAGGGTGAGTAAGAAGCGAGTAGCTTTCACGATGCTTTCTCCCTCTCACTCCAACGAGAATGTTCTCTCGTGAGTCAAACCGAGTAAGATACTTAACATGAAATGTCTTATTATTTTGAATTAATGTTTCAAGATTTATGTCCCAAGAGTAATGAATGAAAAAACAACTCGAGGAAAGAGAATCGAGTCGTTGTCTTATCCAATTTACAAAATACTTCATCTAATGTACAATAATACAATATGTACTCTGCTGGTTCGTATGCGTCTTACGAGTCGCAGCTCGGCAGTAGTGTGCGGTTGGCTCGCTTTTATCTTCGCAGCCATTTAGAAAATCACGTTACACGCGTGCAGCAACAGCATCCCTCGCCAGTCGTCGTGCAGTCCTACGATAGACCCTCTCGCGAAGCTGAATATGTCTTTTACGAGAGATCTAACAACCAAGTGGATATTTTTGTGTATAAAAAAAAAGGCAACTCGAGCTGCTGCTATTGCACAACATCATCTCTGTCATGAGCAAAGGTGAAAAATAATGGACAAGATCAAAATAAAAGTACGTCTCTTCACGGCACATTTTCTCGTCTCACGTTGCGAGCTTTTATAGGATACGCCAAATTGTGCGCTCCTTTCGAGCGTATTTGTCGATAAAAATGAAAAATTCTTTTATATGGCGTGCATTTCGAGATGTCTTTCGCGTGTCCCGATTCACCAAGAACCGACGCCGTCGGTATTAAAACATTCGAATCTTTTCCTTTTGTCATTAAAATAAGACATTTCCACGAGTGGATGAGAGAAAAAGGAAAGGAAAAAAAAGCTTTTTTCGTAAGAGCGAAACGCCAGAGCCAGTAAATGACCGGGAAGTTTCGAAAAAATCTCGGAATATAATCTTGACATTTTTCGTAAAAGATTCAGTACATTTTTACGAGCAAACGTTGCTCTTTGGAAAAATGTTTGTTGTCAATGCGAGGAAAAAAATTTACCGGCTTGGCGAACAATATCGATGGACCTGATATTTCTTATACTCGCCCGTTTTCAGGCTGCTCATTTGGATTGGCATATGTATATACGAATACATTCTTTTGATACGTATTTGTTGGAAGCTCAGAAACTTGGCATTGTCCCATGCTAAAAGGGGCGGTTATTTCAATTACACGCTTCATTTGACGAAGTATGCGAGTTGCTGCAAAATACAGGCAACTGTCGTCTAGTGTCAGGCGCGCGTCGCCCGGGAATAGGCGTCATTCCTAGCTTCGGAGTTCATTGGCATCGTAGGAAGTTGCAATGTCGACAAAACGTTGATGAGCTCATATACCGACTTCTCTCTCTCTCCCTCTCTATCTCGTCACTGCCTCGCAACGTGCTTGCAAACGTGTTTCCTTGCGAGTTTACTGTTTTCCATACTTATACCTATGTTTGTACTCGTTGACTAAATTGAGGGATTAATTTCTGTTCGTTACACCGTCTAATTTTCCAGCGATCCGGGGTTTAATCGTGCCCTAAGGAGCCAACTGCATATGTGTAATATAAACACGCGCCTTTGTATGCGCAAATGCGCGCGTGTGCCTATAACTTAGGCTTCAAATATTTCGCGCGTTTTAATTTAAAACGTCGTTCATCATTTGTTCATCATTAATCTCATTTTTACTACTCCTTGCTTTAAATAGTAAAAGGCTAATTGAACATTTCTAGTAATATTTTCTTGTTTAAATGATTTTCAAGATTCTAGTTTGATTAATAACTTATTTGAATGATTTAATATTTAAATTTTTACTATATTTCTAAAAAAGATCAACTTCAGGACTCTTTTTTCAAGACAAGGCTCTTAACTTGTTTTTTTTAATCTGTTACAATACCAAATAATCCATTAATAATTTAATTGAAAAATAATCAATCACGGAATTTGTAGAGTTAGCTTTATAAATAGTTATTAATATAACTAAAAAAAAGATTTGTTGTTGAGATATCGATCTGTGTCGATGTCTTCAGTGTACAATCGCAAAGTTTGCTCCTATCCTTAGTCAAAGTAGATGCCACCGGAGCTGCGGCGGTAGTCTTTTACAGGCGCTCGAATCGAGATAACTTTAGCTTATTATAATTCACCCAGCTTAAAGTTAGACGGTTCATCAATAGTTTAATCTGGGAAGTAAAAAAACTAATTTTATTGCACATATGTAACGTATTGACTTTTATTTATGCAGATTAAAACGTCTAGTTAAATTTCCTTCTAAGGTAATGCTCTATAAACAAAGGAGCACTTTAACCGTTTACTTAATCTTAATTAAAGTTTAAGTTGTTTATTGTTTATGATTTACAAACTTCAAACATTGTTTACTAACTGTAATGAAATGAATTTTTCACATCAAAGGCTAAGAAAAGAATTAAATCGGATCAAACATAATTTTAACAAATAACAATAAAGCTCGAATTGAATAAAGCGATTCTTGCTCCATACTTGTATGAAAATAATTCACCACCAGGTATGAAATGTACAACCCCTCTCTCGCTAAACAGTTTCATGCGAGATTTTCTCTCTCTCTCTTTCTCTCACTCAATGCCGAAACTTATCTTCTTTCAAGTCGTCCAAAGAGAACACGCGAAATCCTATCCGAACGAGTGCGAGTGAGTGCGCGCGCTAGTGTATCTATAATGGAGTTCGCGTGCCGCATCGTAATTGGAGTTTGGTTAGTTTTCAATAATTGCGAAGCTCCCTCTCTTTCCTTTATAAACGTCCGTAGTTAGTTTACCTGTCACGAGTCACGCGCGCCAGCGAAAGGAGGGAAAACTGTTTAGCCGCCAAGTCTTGAACGCGAGCGCGTGCGATGATACATGCGAAAAGTTGCCAGGGCCTGTGTAAGCTTGCAAGCTCGCTCTAAGGCTCTTTAACGCGCCCGCAACTTTATGCTTAATTGATAACCGACTTTTGCCGCACGGCAGCGCGCTTACATAGAGAGCTCTCTCTCTCTCTCTTTCTCGGATATTTGCATTAATCCTTGAGTAGAAATAAGTTGTGAGACGATGTTTCGAGTCAATATACACCCCAGCAATTTTCAACTATACACTGTCAACAACACACTGTATTATCGACATTCAATTCAGAGCTTGTGTTGTATTTATTTACTTTTTTTAGGATAACGTAAATGTAAGTGCAGTGTTACGGTTTTCAGAAAGAATAGTCAAGTGTAAAGCACTGGAACAAAATTATTTACTTTTTTGAGAGGAAACTCTTAAAAAGTCAAAAAAATTGGATGATTTCCAAAAGGCTTAACAATAATATAACAAAGTTGCAGAGAGCAAGTACAAATTGGGTATAGTTTTTTCAGGACTCTGTTGAAGAAGTCGCATGCTTCAGTGGACTCGGCTTATTTCAAACTAAGTTTGAATGACCTGAATTTGCACCGAGAACGCAAAAAAGCTACACAAAAAATATCGTAAATATTTTTACTGAAAAAATAAGCTTTAGTTGTAAAGCGCAACTTGTTGAAAACAAAAAGACACGTGAAGCATGGGTTTATTACAATTATTACGTTGTCTTGTGGTAAAGCCAAGTCCGTCATTTGTTCTAGGCTCGTATAGTAGCTTAGAAAATAAAAGAAAAAATAAATATGAAAAACTTTGAGGCCAAAGAAAGAAACAAAGAGAAAAGGATGGTAAAATATATTTTGCAGCCGTCTGAGAAAGAAAGTAAATAAGGGCTGTACAAAGAGTCGACATACAGCGCGTCAAACATATACACCCACACAGGGTTCGTAACTACAGGTAGCTCGCCTCACAGACTTACGTACTCACGTGCTCACACTACTGCCATGTGAGCTTGCATCTAAGTGTGAGAGTGTGTTGTACACGTATAGGCAAAGCTAACGCTTTGGCCTTAATGGGGAAGTAAATAAGAGAGGAAGTTCGCTAGTGCCGAACAGCCTGTGTTGCCTGTATATACGCGTATAGAGCCCAGGCAGCAAAGCATGGAAAAAAGACTAGGCATGTGTTCAGTAGATGGGACACGGCAATATGCTAAAGTGTATACAAAATGCAGGTTTGCACTGCGCGCTAGTGAAGAAGCGAAAATGGAAACTTTTCCCCATCACGAACAAAACTCCTCTTACATATACCGACAAAATTCCCCGCTTAGGATCTTAGAGAAGTTACTGCACCACTAGTTATCCCAAAATTTTTGTCGCCAAGCAGTTTTTGAAAACTATACGTAATTCACCTTTCGTGTCAAAAGAGCGCTTATAAACATATATTGAGCAGGAAAATTAATTTTAAAAAAGTTATTAAGCTAGTTTGCACGTGAGCCGCTCAAGGGGAGCATTACACCAATTTGTGTAAAATAATTTTATTATTTTATAACCGATTATCTGCATACAATATGCCAACCATTATTTGACAAATTTTTTTACCGTGAAAACCATTAGTTCAAGTTGGTATCGTGGTGCTGAAGATCGATGAAAACCAAATCTATTGCTACCTACTAAAATCCTCTATGATCAATATTTGATACGAAATCTAGTAAATTTATGTAATGAAAAGATTAAATAGTTATTATAATGATTAATCCCAGCATCACATGAATGAAGTGACTTAGTCTAAAGTTTGTTATTTTATTATTTGAAACCATTTAGATCAATATTTCATCATTTAAAACGTAGATGCTCATTATTTAAATATCGGATTGGACACTTTGCAGCAAGCAGCAACTGATTGTCATTCGCATGCTCATTTGTGTGCCATGAATGCTTTGTGTGTTCGATACATATGAGTCTTGATATGACTCGTGTTATTGAATTGTTTTATTGGAAAGTAGTTTATTGAACTGTACGCTCATTGGAATAATATAATCGATCATTGGGATTTTTTTATAATTTTCAAAATGTGAAAAAAATATTTTGTAATCAAATGAAATAAGTAAAAAAATTTTAATTTATTAAAATCTATTTTTTAATTAATAGAGAATAGAGAAACGAGAAAATAGATGCAATACTACCCTAGAGTGGACGCGCTGTGCACACATAATCACTTATAATCAGATCGTGTCACCGCGTAACGCATGTAACGATCCAGTCACTGGGAGCTTTGTGCTTATATAATGAACAAATAAACCGATGTGCATAAGGGATATACTCGATTTTCATGCCGACGCCCCGCGGTTAACTGACTCTAATCGCTGGGAGCGCGTAAACGGCCAATGCTATAATATTACGAATTTCATCATTGTGAAGAAAATATCATGATATTCTTCAGGGCAATGAAGCTGTGTCACATGCTGTAAAACTTTACAAGCACAAGTATTTATTTTTAATTTGTGCCTTCGTACAAAATTACAAATGAATTTACTTTGCTTATAAAAGTTTGGATATTACCAATAATGCTTATCGATGATATTTGGTTTTTTTATTACAATTGGCCACTTCTTTCTCAACATCATTTGTTTTGGAATAGGACATAATTATATCATTAAATGGTCTGGTTCAAATTGAAAACTTATTTGATTCCAATGGATTCAACTAATTATAAAGAATAGTTGTCGGGAGTTCAGTCATTTTACGAAAATACTTGTAAAACGATGTTCTTTATGAAGAGTAGCATGTTTCGATTCTCTTCGTAACTGAAGTAAGCTCCTTTCGTAAAAGGCGTCGAAAAGTTCTTCAGAAAGCATTCTTTATCAAATGCAATTGAGAACTCATAACACAGTTTTTATAACAGGTACATAACAGTAACATAACAGGTAAATAACAGTTTTGTAACAGTATATATATCTGTACTGAAATCTTTATTCATAAAAAGTAATACATATAATTAACTAAGGTTGAAGATAAAGATGACAAAAAAAAGTAAGCGCGAGATGTCGTTGAAAAGTTTTCAGTCGAAAGCTAGAAAAAAGCGCCAAGAAAAGTTGTGTATTTACGAAAATTCGAGCTTTTCGCGCTAATTGAGTCCTTGTAAAAGAATAGTAGTGGTAGTGGTAGAAATAGCAGTTGCAGTATCACTTTCTCTTCATACGAAACTCGGCAACGGAAGTACTCCTATAGTGAGCTGATTATGGCCATTACGGTTATCAACTCCTAATCTCCATGCATGCAACTGCCTTTCACAGAGGGTATAAATACATTCGCAGTGAATCTCTATATTACTTCGTTTCATTTATTATATCTTCCAATCTTTTTCGACGGGAGAAGCGTACTTTTTTTTAGTAGAACTTTTTCAGATATGTTGGCTATGGGAAGTGAAGCTGTGAAAAATGAACGTACATCACATTCCCACAAAACGCGAAAGATTTTGAGAGGTCCCACTCTACTTATATCGCACTACCGGATCCTAAGTTCACGATATAAATTCCTTTTTGAAGTAGTAGCATGTAAAAGGACTATTTTTAATTTAAAAAAATTATTACCATCGATTGGAGATATTTATTTAAGTAATATTAAGTAAATTCAAAAGCATGTTTTTATATAAGTATTCATCTCTTTATTTTATATCTATGTTTGTAGTTTCTTTGTTCATTTTCATCAGGTAGTTTCCTTCTCTGTAGCCGAAGTTACATTAAGCTAATCGTGCGAATAACGCCCACCATTCCAAAAGAGACCGTAGTCCTTTTATTGATTTGAACTCGAGCTAGCTAAAGGTTTTCGAAAACTATATTACTGATATAACATCGAGAATGAAAATCTTTATTATTTGAACTTATGAGAGGACGGATCGATAAAAATTTCTTTGACCTAGATGACATCAATGTTGGCCAGGATTTCTTCAATTACGCCTTTCAAGAGTACGGAATTTCTTTCTTTTTTGTCTCTTTTGTTTCCAAGTTATATACAGTACGCAATATGTTCTCCGTGATGCCCTTCAACGATGGAGTCCAATTTGTCACGGAATGTTTGCATATTGTATCAATATTTATTTTGCGGTAAAGAAGTGGAAAAAGTTTTTTGTTTTCAAATTCTTGTTGACTACTAAAAAGAGAGAGAACGCGCAAAAACTGAACGAGGAAAAAAATCAAGCGAACTGCACAAACACACACGATGTAAATATGTATGAAAAGAAGAGGCATCAATCGGAAAAACTTTTCTTAAATTTTCTACTCGATAGATCCTTTTATCCTTCATATTCAGTCTTCGTATCAAAGTATCCACCATACGTACGCACATTCTTGCACCAAGTTGAAAATAACTCGCGGGGGAGAAAAGACTAGCAAAACTTTTTCAATTCCATGTTTCATCATTGAAAAAATGAATGAGCATCCAGCGAAGTGCAAGATGATACGTTACATAAAGCCAGGACAAGCGAATCAACGCAGAGGATGGAAAGGAGGCAAGGGCGACGGCGCAAGAATCGGACAAAAAAGGATTAATAAATGAGCTTTGCGAAGAGCAAAGTAATCTATATTATACAAGCAGGCGAAGATATATATAGAAGCTTCGACTAAGATGAAATTAGTCGCGGAGCTTCTGGTGACAAAAAGCACCTTATTCGAGTGCGAGCAAGACAGTGCCATAGATACATATATATGTGTCGAGTTGACTGCTGCAAAGACGAAAACAAATGAACGGGTCAGCATATAGATATATATGCACAGTACAAAGCGGCGAATCCGCAAAATACTCATATATCTAAGTGATGGAGCCAAGGTCTTTCGGCAAATTAGTATCATTTGGTCGTTGGTCGCTTAGGTTGCGCGCATATGTGCCGGGTGATTTATATCCCACAAAACGTCGCGAGAGACTCTCAGATCGAAACCAATTAAGGCAAAAGTCTTCGAGGAGAAGTTTCTCCCCGAGAGCAAAACCTGCGCGCAAACCCCCCTAGCTCGTGCTTGAGCGCAAGAGAGACTTTTTGTGGCTGATAAGAGCGCAGGTGTGTTAACTTTCTGATGGGATGGAGACTTTGCATCGCGTGTTCTCGGCTCGAGCATTTCCAGCTCGAGTAAATATAAATATGCCAAGGAGAGTTAATCATTTTCTTTTTAAAGGACAAGAAAATACTCGATGCTCAAGAGGATTAAACTTATGAGTTATGTCTTTTCTACTATAGTCTTTGTCAAGTGTACTATACTGAGTAAAAAAAAAACTTGTAAAGTTCAATGATACTTTTTTTTCAATTTTTACATGATCAAATCTGTCGTTGGAAAAAATGAAAGAGAATCTGTAAAAATGTAATGCATTGAAATTCGCCAATTCAAAATTTGATAATCATGCAATTATATTCTTACATCTTAAATGCAATTGAAAATATAAATAAAAATATTGAAATCAAAATGAAATTACAAACGAAGATTCACTGATGGTACTGTAGTTATGTTATATCAATTGGCATCTACATTTTGGGTTGAGATTTTTAGAATTCTCGCGAATTGGGCACATTATCGAACTAATTTGTTAATCGTTGACGTCAAATTTAGGCAGAAAGTTAAACCTATGATTTCATTTGATATCGTTGATATAAAATTTGATACCAATATTCGAATAATTAAACGTTGATCTTGCTTGAGTATAAATTTTTAAGTCCCATTTTTTTGCTTCCGACATAGGTAAGTTTTTTGAAATGCATTTGAGACCTATTGACAGCAATAATCGTTACATCGGGAGAAAAAGTATCAACAGTTTGTCAAATTTACTCAACGTACAGATGCGTTGCGTCCACCGTATAAAAAGCTCAAAGAAAAAAAGCTCAAAAGCTTTTTTGAAAAAGAATTCGAATCTTTTCACTATTTCGGAACCAAAAGTTTTCACCTGGAATCCCTTTTAGCAAAAATTTAAACGTCGTGAAAAATCTTGCGTAAGCTATTTCGCTTTGACTTTTGGCACGGCTTGAGAGAAGAGCGCAAATTCGCGCGCAAAAAATACCACACTGCGCAGCAGTCAACAAGCATCAGGATCCTTACGCTTGTGCATACACACATTTTGACTCCGTTCAGAATTTCCACAGATTTTTCTTTTTGACTCCGTTACCGAACTAGAAAATACAAGCAGCTGCAACGTTGTGCACACAAACACACATGTAGACGCAAACGCCATGAGCAGAAGCACGAGAAGAAGGTAGGATACGAAGTAGCAGCATTAGAGAGATGAAAAACAATGGGAAACGAATTGTCTTTACGCTTGGCTGGCCATCATGGAATGTTTACGCCCCCTCCACGAACTCTTGCTCTCTTTCCTTTCCCTCTCTGTCTATTGAGCGAACGACGCTTTTCGCGTGTGTTACATGTACTCTATACCCATACGTACATACCGTCAACGTATCTATTTTTCTTCCGGGGAATACGTCGCTACCACGGTCCTTTTTTTACCTCTTCTGGAGACATGCATACATGCATACAGACGGGGGTCGGGGGGGAGAAAAAGGTCGCGGCTGGATGAAAAAAAAAGTAACAAAAAAATATAAAAGTCAAGCGCCCGTGGAGCTCTTTTGTAGACCGAATGATAGTTACCAGACTCTGCCTGCAAACACATACATATACCGCGCGACGTTACGCGAGCGATTGCGCCAAGACACAAGTTACATGCACTTGGAAGAAAAACGCCCCTTTTCCGCTCGTGTCAACGATCTGCTGGGTAGTGAAATGTTAAATTTTACACGCTTCATGATACGTGTACTCCGCAGCTTTTTCGTTGTATACTTTTCACCTGGGTATTGCGAATTTAACTGGTTTTCTTGTCGACGAGAAAAATCATTGAATAATGCTTCTTTTTTTTACCAAGGGGCTATGTTTTTTTCTTCATTTTTTCGTCTTGTTGCGGTTTCCAAACGTGCTATACACAAGAGTGTGTGTGTATACACTTGCAGCACGTTAGCTTTTACTTACAACTTGGTTCTCTTTGATATTTGCTTTTCTTTACTCGCCAACATATTATTTATACTCGCGCTTTACTCTCTTTACAAGGCGCTCGTCGCTTGTTACCTTGTTATTTCACCTTAAATATTCTTCTAAAATGTTTTCTCTTCAATAAAGCTATTAACATGAATTACAGCATCGTTGTTTAATGAATACTTTAATATTTTCCCTCTCAGGAGCGAGCTTTTAAAAGAAGCCGAACAAATACTTGAATTATTCGTGGGTTATACTTTTGAATCGCGAGCGAAGCTCGAGCAACTGTCGAGCGACCTCATCTACGAAAGGTCTCGATGAATCCGAGTAAAAGAAATTATTTTTTTTTATCACCGACTTCATTTCATTCCTCGAGTCGAACGCAATCTGGCGCGTTCGGGCATTTTGCCGGGAGATAGGCTTAAGTGCGTTCATTGCAGACAGCACGTATTATGTACAGTCTTTATATACGTACTCCGTACAAGGGATAAAAGAAAGAAGTAGAGCGAGAGGTTGGTGAGATTCCCTTCGGGATCGTCGAGTGGCCGATTTCCTGCGCAGACCAGAAAAGCTCGAAGCTTCGCCGTCGATGGCTTCGGGTGTACGTGCACGTGTTTGTGCGAGCAGCCGTATTGAGCTTTCCACCTTACTCCTTACTCTTGAGGGAGTGCACGAAACTCGGTCCCTCGGGGGAGGTGGGCGCGCGGGGGACGAAGCCGGCTAGGAGGTAGGAAACGAAAAATGCTGCGACGTCCTCGGCTTTTTGCAGGCCGCGTGTCCGAGGAAGCGAGCATAAGTCCGACGTGTTTTCGAGCGAGCTCGCGTGTGCCAACACTCGTGAGCCGCTCGCAGCTATTATACAGTGTATAAAGGATTGCGCATAAATAGAATCGATACAGAGGCATCCTATATATAAGCAGCATCCAGTAGATACGTCGTACACCATCGGAAGAATCTATTCGGTGTACCTGGGCTATCTCAAGGGCGTAAACATATACGCATCCCTTCGATCCATATGAGAAACAAAAAAGAGCAGGGAGATTTGGAAGGAAATAATAAAGATCGTGAACATTCATGAAAAGTCTTCTTTCCTTGGCATTTTATTATCTATATCAATTTTAAAATTATGTAAGCATATAATTGAGAGTACATCGAATACAGATAGGTAATGTGTTACATAACTGCCGTATTTTACGTAAACTTATAATCTTAGCGCATGAAACTCTTCACAGCGACGTGTATCGATCGAACTAAATCTTGTACTACTAATTTATTTGGTTATAGACACATAAAGGCAGAGGACAGCATGTTCCAGTGGCGCAGCATGGATAGAAAGAGAGAGGAGAG
>CACVKI010146046.1:0-30020 GCA_902732785.1 Trichogramma evanescens | reverse complement strand
GCAGAGAGGAAGACGAGTTCTATAATATGCATGGCAGGTCGCGTGTAGTTTGATACAACTGCAACGCTCGTGGCTAAAATGGTAGTGGCTGCATCTGCAAAGCTTGTGTGGTATTGTCTTGGGATTTCCTTCCCGTGGAAGAGAGATGAAGAGAGAGTGGGAGAGAGATAGAAGCTGATGCTGCACACACTCACGTAATACTGCATCAAAGCAAAGCTGGTCAGCAACAGAAAGGGAGGAAGGCTTGACATTCGTGGCTGCAAACGAAGTCTCGATGGGGTTACTCTCTCTCTCTCTCTCTCTCTCTCTGTTCATCTCTCTCTCTCCATCTCTCTGTCTACTGGTGTCTCTATACCGTATGTATGAGCGGCAACGTCCTTGTGTCAGGATCATCGTGCGCCTCCAATGAGTGTCTTATACCAATCACTTGCCGTACGTACCAGCGGGAGGCAGGTATTGATTAGCCGCCTGGAAGCCGACTCTGTTGACGTTTCCTGTGCCAGATGCTGCTACTGCCCCGTTGAAACCTGTCGACAGCGATATAACCTCGTGTTTTTCATTATTTCTCGTTATTTTTTTTTCGCGTACAATGGCACCAGCTCGGCAGCTTAGTCTCGTCTGCATCATCGACTTGAATGAAAGAAGAATTTGAAGAAGCCGCCTCCGCCAGCGCCGCCACCGAGCTCAGCCGAGACACATTGAGATAAGACATGCAATTATGCCAGACGTGATGATATCAAACGCGACGCGGCTTTGAACTCGACGTATCGTCAAAGCAAGTACGCTACGTATACTATTTCACACTTTGAATTTGGTACTGCAGGCAGTGCCGGCTTTATATACAAATGATAGCGCGCGTAGCGTTGGCAGCTGCGCTGCAGGTCGGCAATGTTCCGTGAAAAACTGAATATTTATCGCGTAGCCGCCCTCCCCAAGTAGACGTCAGGACGTGTACGTGTTTACACGTATGCCCAAACATTTTTTCCTTACTCTTTTTTTGCTGTGGTATACGTTGACATTTGACTTTTTTGATAGCTCGAGTACCCTCTTCCGAGCACGATGTGTGTCAATGGTACTCATTCTTTACGAGACCGAAAAAAGCAACAAAAGATACGTGCATAATACAGCGTCTTGGCGCAAGGTAAAAATGTTCTTGTCTCATAGTTTCGGAGCGCTTTAAATTCCCAAAAAGTTGAGTCTTACCTTGCCGATAAGCAGAGCCAAAATCTCCAAGGAATCTGCCGCCGTTGCTATACTGATTGGGGAAAAATTGAGCCTGGCCCTCGTATCTGACATCGGCAACGTAGCCATTAGCGTCGTCGGCCGTGTAACGGACGATCTGCGTGCGCGAATCGGGCAAAAGGACTCTGTACTCGCCCCTGACGTTGCCGTTGCCGTCGCCGGATTCCTGCTGGCCGTAGTCGTTGCCCGACGCTCCATCTTTCACCTCGTACTGGAAACTGTAGGGCATCGGCTGCGCGATATATGCAACAAAAAATTATGCAAACTTCATTTCGGCCGCAACGACCAAGCTCACGTGGACCGTTAATAATTGAAGCAAGCCTTTATGCTTTCGTTCAATTTGTTTCAATGAAAGAGAGACTCAAGACTGCGGTATGGTACTGCACGCAAAAAGTTCAAGAGTAGGCGTGGGCCAACGAGGATAATTAATTCTACACGGCCGCGTCATAATATAATGCCCCGGCACTCTGGTCGGTCAGTCTGCTCGATCGACTGGGCGATCTCGAACAATGAGATACGAGAGAGCAATTATCTCGCGAGACTTATTGTCTCTCTCGAGTCCCTTATGTATAAGCTCTCGCTCAACTACGCAACACAGGCAATTTTAACTGTTTGATTAGCTTTCAATTCGAAGCGCTGCATTATACACATTCACGGGAACGCACATAATAAGCAGAGGACAAATTACGTTTTTATTATTATTTTTTTCCATATAATACCCAGTTACACGACAAAAGTAAATCAGCTGACGAGATACTTTGGCGGCGCAATCGAATGAGGTTGACCCTGTGTCAATACTGCACAGATTGAGCCACACGTATTCATCGGTGATCTTTTATTTTGTTCTTTAAGCTGTGACTAAAATAAATATTGCTGCTGTACGTCGAGCTGCGGATATTGCATACATCTTGTTTGCTTTATAATATGAAGCAGAAAATGAATATGATGTATATATAGTTGGGCTCATTTGCTTCGTTTGACTCTGCAGCTTTTAAAAGGGTACAAAATCAGAAGATAAAATCATTTGAACGATTTTTATAGCTTAAAGCTCACGCAAAGACCTAATTATAATGCTTTGTTACATTTTCCTATTAGTGAATTAATGCTCAAGTCGAGAAATTTCGATAAGCCTTATTATAAAATTCTTTGTTATCCCTTATATTAAAATGAGGTTAATTCCTACTCTAACGTCCATCAGGGTATGCTAAAGAAATGGCATGCCGTATACGACCTCATTCACACGTGAGCCTTAATTCCTTGACTCGTGAAAATTCTCGTCCGAAGAATTTGCAGCAGCGGACAACCATATTAATATACAGGTTTTATGTACCAAATAATTTACTCAAAAAGCTACACTTTTTGACGCACTATGTGAGTAATATAGTCCCGATATACTACCAAAATATCGCAAGTGTCATTTGGTTTCAAAGCATTAGTTTTCAAGTTGTACCGTACGCAGAAATCGCTACCTCGTGCAAGAGCTTCTTCTGATATGAATTTACAGAGAAGCGCTGCTGACGTTTGAGCCTTCCTTACTTTGAGTCACTGCTGGGTGAATATTTGCCGTGAGCAAAGTTATGTACCTCAACCGTAAGATAATTACATGTCAGAAATATGCCAGTAGCTAATTACTCATAAAGTGACCCACTAAACGTTTGTCAGCGTATTTAAAGCTTCACGTTTATAAATAAGGACAGCATGAAAATTGACGAAGTTTTGAAAAACAAATAATCACATGAATTGATTTTTCGTTCGAGGGGACCTTTAAACGCGATAACAAACGTGAGTATATGAGGTAGGTTCAAGAGGCTGAAAAAGATACAGTCATATTGGCAAGAAAGCCATAAAATCCAACAACACGCGCGCCACAAAGTGGAACTCGGATGATCAGATTAGATCTCTGGACGTCGTAGGATGTATGGGTTGTCCGGTGGCGACGTTTAGGAAGGGCTAATTTCGCGAAAAAGCCGAGCCCGAGCACAGAAGCAGCAGCAGCAGCAGTACATACACTGTCCCAAAAAGGAGCAAAGCGAAGCTCGTAAAAAGGAGTCTACGGCTAGTGTGCGCGAGCTATACGTACAGTAACGGACGCGGAAGTTGTTAATCTTTAGGCAAGTATGCAATTAGTCGAGCTTCCCTTTCAACCCTACCCCCCGCCCATCAGCTCGACTTCATCCATCCGAGAAAATTCTCCTATGCGCTATATATAATATAGACGACGATGTGAGGGAGGAGCACTTTCGAGTGGAGTTCACGCAAAGCTGTTGGCTTTAATGGTCTCTCTCTCTCTCTCTCTCTCTATTTCTTGTGCACGAGCTCTATAGCATGCCTCAGTTTTTCGACTAAGTTTATTACCGTCACACAGAGACTTCTAAGATGCTCGGCTCGATTTTAGAGGCAACGAAAGCCACCGAGATACAGAGAGAAAGAGAAAGAGGGAAAAATTAGACGGGTTAAAATGTGTCTGCGGGCGGCAAGAGCTGCGCAGAATTTGAAATTGCGGTTAGCTTGTATACACAAAGTTCAAGAACACGATAAGATGATAATGACGGCATTGCCGGAGAAATTTTTGTATAATGATGCAAGCATTTTAGACTAATTCAAAGTTTGCTTATAACATTATTAAAGCGCTACTTCATTCCTGCCCAGCCGAGTGCGAGACTACACGTATAGCATCTGCCATATATAAATATATTGAAAACCGCAACCCATGGCAACGTCAGAGTATCTCATGCACCAAATTAGACTTGATGAAGATAACAGTTCCTCCTTACTCTCTGTTACATTTTTTAAAATAATTATGAAAAAAACGAATATTGAAGAAACTCTGAAAAGTGCGTGAACTCTTTGAAATTAGATAACTTTTATTACCAGCAAGATGAAAATTACCATGGATCGAAAAGAGGCAGGCGTAGGAAAATTTGAATTTTGCAGTGATTTATTGAACTAATTGAGTTCAGACGTTGCACGATGCCTATTCTTAGGGTAAGCTGTTTGAAATGATCTTCGTTAACGAGATTTTCTTGTAACTGTTTTTATTCAATTAAAAAAAAAGTTTTTAACAAATGACATATAGTAATAGAATGAAACGCCGAGGCAACTAAAAAACGACCCAAAAAGAGTTTCTAAATTAATCGGCAACGGCTAATTTTTGATAACAAACAAACAATTTGAAACTGTCAACAAAAACTACTCGTAGCTACGAGGGAGACTAATCTCTTTCGTGCCCATGGAAAAAAGAGAATTGACGTCAGTTTTAATTTTCTGCCGATAAAAATGAAAAATGAAAGAGAAAATATAACGAACCCTTGTGCCCTCGTTAGTGTTGTAACCTCGATAGGCGCCAAACCTCCCATCGTCTCTATAAGCCTGATAGCCCCGATAATTTCCTTGATAGTTTCCTCGATAGTCCGGATACTCTTGATAAGGCGATTGCTGACCCGTTGGGTAAGCAAAGCCGTTATTAATACTCGTGCCTCGAGAAAATCCAGCTCGTCCGTAATTGTTGTTGCCAGCCAAGGCATCTGGATAGTCCGGGTTGATGCGACGGCCGAAATCGTTGCCGGGGAGGATTGCGGGCTTGTCGTAGATATAGCCGTTGTCGCCAGGCAATTGAGCCCCAAAAATGCCGTAATCCGACAGGACTATCAAAGATGAGATTAAACACGTCTTCACCTGCGATGGGAAATATATAAGGCATATGTGATAGAGAAAAAATTTCGAGCACAATAGTCGTTGTTTGCACAATAGCGCGCGGTTCGTTTCGGATATGCACTGTAGCGCGAATGCGTTTAAGCACTAAACGGTAGCTTTGTCGAGTGGAAATGAGGCTGGTTGCGGGAGCGCACCTCGATACTCGCACCGAAAGACAATAAGTAGCCACTGAATAGCCTCTCTCACCTGGAGCCAATTCATATCTGAATCGTGTATGAGCTATATTGTTATGTACTGCGGAGCGGCTAGAGTTGGGTTCGCAGATTGAGAATTGCGCTACGGACAATTGGCAACTCAGGCAAAGTCTTTTGCAGCCAGTGGCTTATATATAAGCGCGACAAGTTGAGATGCGCCTTGCGCTGCAATCATCCTCGCGCATTATATTGGGGGAGAGATTATTAGCGCGCGCGCGTCGGCTTCGTATCCATCTTCTCGTAGCTCCTCCGACAAGTCGACTTTACGAAAGGCCCCTCGTTATGTATAGCGATTTAATAATAGATATATTATCGAAGATGCAAATTTCTACTCTATGATCTCGCGTGTATACGAGCCGATAATCCGCGAATGCGCACTGACATAATTTTTGCACCGTACCCCCGGCAAATCCTACTTCTGCTCCCGAGAAAAGATTCGATCGATGCGCAATTACTCTTTACCGGAGATGACGATGATTGAATGCTCTTGCATATTCCCTGCATCGTACTTTCAAGGAGAGAATCTCGATTCGACGACGATATTCATCAATTTCCACGATTTCTGCACCCTGTATTTATCTGCGAGTTCGCAATTTGCAAATATTATTTACAGAATGACACTCGGGAGCTCGCATTCTGATAATTAGGCCTACTCGGCATTGCTCGATCTCGTTCGTTTCACTTTAAATTACGTTACGTGTGAGCCTCCAAGCACGCAATTTTCTCATAACACACACGTGCGATGTTTACGCGTGCACAGGCTAATAAAGATGATGAGTTTGAAATCGATGATCGGTGGCTCGATAGCTCATTGCCGAAGCTTATTATTACATTTGTCTTGAGCATTAGCCTTTTTCGTGCCTCGACTCATCGTTTACTCTCCTATGATCCTGGGAGGCAAACATGCATTTTCAGTAAAGTATAATGATCATTGTACCTGCATTTGCATAAACAAGATGTGGAAAGTCAAAAAGTCGCTCTTCAACGAGATTTCAATGCAGAGATGGGATTTGGATGACCGTATATTTCACGAGAAGTAACGCTGATATTGTCAGATACCCATGTGCGTAAATCTAGTATGTTTATAATGTCGATGTAACGAGCCAATGCAATAACTTACTGTTATTATTCGCCGGTACGTGTCCCAGTACAAGCTTTATGGGGGTAGTAAATATATGTGTTTTTCAAGTTTTCAATAGCGCTCAAGTTTTGCATTGTTTAAACTCGTTGGTATGTAAATAATTTTACTCATATATTTTAAAACTTACCACGCGATTATTATTATTATATTTTTCAGCGTATACATTCGAAGAAAAAGAATAAAGAGAACATTATAGATGTAAAAAAGAAAAGACAAGATAATCAAAGTGGCATAGGTCAAAAATTGTTGTATTGGTTATTAAGTAAATTTTTGATAATTCGACTTTCATAATTTACTTTGAGCCAACAATCATACAACTGAAAATTCGTCAGAATCATTGTATACGTATTTGCACATCGTGCATCTGCCAATGAGTAATTTTATATCAAGCTATTTTTACATCCACGAACATTACATTTATAAACAGATTTGCGTGACTCAGTGACAAACAGCGATATTATCGAGCAAACTGACTCTTGCGCCAATATAGAAGAGAAAATTCATAAAGTCGACGATATTTTATTATCCTTGTCAATCACTCAAAATGTTAGAATTCACATCTTGTGAACGGACACACTTAATTACTTGCGAGTTCTTGAAGTAATTGTTTTTTCATAATCGATCTATCGTGCGTGCAATTAACTATTTTTCTGTGGCACAATTCAAATCAGCAATTATTATTGAAAAATGTTCTATTATATAATTCGAGTGTATTGATACCAAATTGATATAAGAAAAATATTTATTCGAATAAATGTAAAATATAAATTGCTGCAAAGTTGCTTACAAAATTGCATGTGTGTGAACTCAAGAACTCAAGAACACTGTAATAAAGATTAAGAATACGTAATAACGTGCAGAGAAAACGGAAATTTGTTCGTGATTCTTAGTGCACATCGTCGTCGCAATAATGCTTATACTATTTCCACTCGGTTTCGATCCTGCGAGTCCTGGAAAGTGGATAATTACAATTAGCAATTTTACAGTTCATTAGCAAAAATGTCCGATGGTAATTGCACGCCATATCGTATATCTATGTACATCCCGTAAAATGTATATGCAGAAGGAGGAATTTAATTTGATCGGAGCTTTTACGTCTTTTTACTTGCGAACGGATCGCGAAAAGTAAACGCTGTTTCCAGCGCATAGCGGAGGAAAAAATATTGCGCTAAAAGAGCAAAGGCCCAAGACAGCAGCGACACCTGGATGAATGATTAATCGCTTCGCGATATCATAAACCCTATAGATGAGCTCGGGCAAATTAGTATTGGTGGCTAAGAGGAGCGCGTTCACGCACAAAGTTAGATCCTAATTAACGCGGCATTGTGTCGATAAGGCAGTCGAAATTACGCGCAATAATTCTCTTTTTCGCGAGCGGCTGATCATGGTTTATTCACGCTCGCGCAGAGACGAAAGCCAAATTGCGGCGCATTATCGTTTATGTGTGCACACGTATACACGCACGCACACACGTATATAAGTACTTTTGACGTGAGCCGCTGCTCGGTATGCGCGAGTTATAAGGGCTGACTGACTGAAAGCTTGCAGTATATACGTAAGCGCTGCAGCAATAACGCTGCATGCACAGCAGCCCTGGCAATAATAACAAAGCCAAAGTGTCGTGGTATGCGAGTCGCGTTCGCTCCAGCTATTGTATATACGTATACGCACACACAATAGATATTTCAGTAACATCTATTATAACAACTATCGCAGCTAGATAACTGCTCGAATCTACAATGTGCCCAAGCGTTGCGTTTATCTGAGTATTTACGTGTGTATATTTGTCTATATTACCATGAGAGGCTTCTCTGTGTGTGAATAGGCTTGTAATTGTACTTGTAGTACAACACTTTGCATTGCGAGTATCTGCAGATGTATGTTTGCACATATATAGCCATCAATGCCTCCACTGCTATTTCTGTTTCTCCTGTTGCAGCTTCTGCTGCGTTACAAATTGCTCGTAATCGACATTACGCTCTACGACGAGACGCGTTCACGCATTTTTATATATGCTTTAGTTGATTTACCGGGAATATTAAAAAAATAACAATATTTTTACGCACTTTGCCAAGCTTGAAAATTTAATAAATACACGCTAAAACTTGGGCTCGAGGAAACGGATGATTATCCGCTCGGCTTTTACGCCGGATCGTTTTATATATATCTGCTCGCATAAATATAGAAAGCGATCAACAACAAGAAGAACCATCAAAGACGATCGCGATGACGATAAAGTTATATATGTATATATATGGCCCATCCGAGCCGAGTCAGAAACTTTACGTTAGCTACACATGAGTTACGAAAATCATTTCGTCGTGTAACTACGCCTGAAGGCTTCTTAATGTAGCAGTAAATAGGCAACTATAAGTATCAATTTCCGAAGCCAGCCGAGTAACGGCCACATCTCTTTCTATCTTCGGCTTGAGCTTGCAGAAAATTCATGAGATATCGTAGAGTCGTCAAGCCAAAAAGCTCCTTACCACTTGTGCTTTATCATACTTATATAGCCGAACTTGGAAGCCTTTTTGGGTTTTACCAAGGTACATCTCTTATACTATGTATAACGGGGCTCTGATCGATTGACCTGTTTATCGCACCCACGCGTATATATATATATGAAATGTATATAGTAAAACGCATATAACTGGGCATAAAAACGCGCGCTTTCGTGCGAATTCTCGCGTCGCCGCATGACGAAAAAAAAGAGCGAATCGAGCTGGGAGATAGGAAAAAATTGACGATCGTATCTTCATCGTCAGAGGCGGCGAAACCCCGAGTTACTCGTACAGCTCTTGGCTACGTTAGCCTACTTCCTTTCTCTCCGTTTTTCGATCTTATGTCGGCCTCGTTGCATTGCATTTCTTTTTTACGTCTACATATATACGTGCTTCGGCGTTGATGGGGAATCGAAAAGCAGCAAAGGCAAAAAAGTCATTGGCAGTTCACAACTATGACGTCGAACGAGTTCTATCTATCTTACGATAGATGGTGAAGCATTACAAAAATGAAAATAGTGAGTTCATTTTTTTTTGTAAAAAGCTTAATTTACCTCGTGACAATGTTCATTACTACAAGTGAGAGAATTGAGCAGAATTCTGATTTCCTTACAATCGTTGGTACTGATTTTATTGACGGTGAAACAGTCATAATCCTAGCGCCGTATTACCCTCAGTCGACGAGAACAGAAATGATTGAATTAATGAGAATTCAACAAAATACGGCAAGTTTAAGAAAAAGAATATTAGATGTTTAATGTCTTTTACTGCAGAGCCATTTCATCTCCGTAAAGCAATACGCAATGAGAGACTCGCGTATAGTGCAGCAAACTAAATTACAAATGATAAATCATCGGTAAGCTCGCGTTAGCAAAAAACGGCCAATAGCACTCGATGTAGATGTATGTAAGCACGCAAGTGGTACACGGCGATACTCGCAAACAAAAATGTCGCAATAGCTCATAATTCTTTGTATTGAGCCTCTCTTTCGGAGCGCACCCACGCAGTTTTTACGACTTTCGTCTGCGAAAAATCCGCGAGACAAGCACTTTCGTTTGCAGCAGCGGCTATTGCATTCGGCGCATTTCCTCTCCTACCATTCGTATATATATACTGGTGGCGCGCGGCATCACACCCCGCTTGATTTACACGTTTATGCTAATTTCCAGTCGGGACGCGTATACGTACACACGCGAGTTGAAAGAATAAATCACCCTATAAGGCAAAATATAGAATCGCTTTAGCGAGAGCAAGCCGCAAAGTACTTTTTTCGATTAATATGAAATCTATCGAGTGAAAAGTCATCGCCATAGATTCGGAGAGAAAATCTGATGGCATCATAAACATATAGATCATCGATGAATCGGAGAGCATGCTTATAGCTTAACTAAAAGGAAAGGTACCTAAAAAACACAATTTTTTTTATTTGACTTTTAAGTAGGATTTTTCCTCCCCTTTTCATTGCATTTTTCAAAACTCTAAACTTTTGCGTTTTTTGGCAAGTCATGTTTTTGGTCACGTGGTGCTAGATTCAGAGCGGACCCTTTCAGCTACAACACCAATCTTCGAAACATCAATACTTACGGATCTCACTCACTTCACAATCACTTTGGGAGTAATCGAACTTATAGTTTGTTCTGTTCGTATGCTTGAACAGGCATTTTTTTCATTTTTCCTTATTTGTCGAAATTTAAATCATAAATATATGGTTTAAAAGTGACCTATGAGTTCTATGCTATGCTAATCTTAGCTAAACCTATGCTAAATCAAATAAAAACATTTTGATTTTTAGGTACCTTTTCCCCCTTAGGATTTTTACGCTATACAAGCGCCTGGGCGATCAAAGTAGTGGGTAAAATAATAATTACGAGTTTCCGAATTTTCGTTATGTGTTCTCACCTACACGAAAATTAATGAAATCAATTGATCTTGAAGTGCACGCACAAACGATGACATTTATCACGTATCCATATATTGCGCCAGTGTGGCGTAATCAACACATTCTATGAGCACGTACAAGCTCTGAAGCATAATTTCAATTAAATTTTAATTCTATCCTTCGTTATATCATCGATATCTCTGATTGATTTTATGGTCATGAATCGTTTGCTCTTCAGTGCTATATAGTTACATCGATACGAGTGTAAAGTTAAATTACAAAAAAAGTAAACGAACTCGAGGATAATGACCCAGAGTTAAATGTCTCGAGTGCAGGATAGTTTTCGCCAGTAACAAAAATCTAGGCCGTCCGCAAAGAATTAGGTAAAAGAGGCCACACGAAATTTTCATTAAAGACTTTGGCCACACTAAACGTAGATATACATTCCGTGCGAATTAGCTATTAATTCATGGATGAAGCAAGCGCAGCAGCAGCAGCTGAAGTTCTGATTACAAGATAAAGCTGCCAAGCCGACGGCTGCCTCGTGTGTTGTGGGTGTCGTGGCTCGAAGAAAGTGTAAGAGAGATCATTTGCAGTATGTGTCTGTATGTATTTGTGTGCAGGTACGTATGAATGTGCGGTGGCTCGATGGGCCTCAAACGTTCAATTTGCTGATCGATCGATCATCCGCTTGCGAGAGAACATTTCGACCTGGGTTATAAAAGCTCAGCTCTTTTTCGCTCCAGCAACCCTTGCAAACACACACATACCCCCACACACACACATATAGCATGCACACACGCATACTAGTGGTGCATGTTGAAGGAAATATGTGTGCGAGCACTAGTCGCGTTGGTAGGTATATGGAGTGTCGAGGCGCGAAAGCGTGAAATCGATTTGCTCATGCGCAAGAGAGCCTTTTTTGCTCTCTCTCTCTCTCTCTCTTTCTCTCTCCGCATACGAATATATACGTCTATATACATAACAATATTTAATATTAACGCAAGTGCTACCAATATTATTTTTCGATCATTACATTGTTGACGAAATATCTATAGAACAGAAAATATACTACGTATTTCATATATATTTTTAAAAAGCTTCTTAAATTTGGACGTGTATTTTGTAGTTATTATTCAAGTTTTATTCTGTCCCTTGATTCATATTGATGAAAAGCTATGATAAATCATTCTCAATACTTCAATATCTTTGAATTTTAAAAGACGTCATAAGACAAACAGAAAAATAACTGCGGATATTTTTTTTCTCGTCGTTTGTGTATATTAATATGAGGTCGAGTCAGCTATCATCATCAAGGTCCACTTTGACATAATAGGCATTCGGCATAATCGAGATTCGAGACCCCTTTTTCTTCATTCTCTCTCAGCCTTTGCCTTTCACAATTTTTCAAAAAGCCAAGAAGTCCATAGTTCTTTCGTCTTTCTCCGCAGCCCTGCTCATCATTTTACGCTTTAAGGAGCTCAGACAACAAAAAAAGCATGATATATATAAATGTGTACAGCAGGACGAGCGTGATATAAGAAAAACGTCTTTATTCTCGTAATCAAGCCACGCTGAGTTGATGTACATAAGTTCGAAAGAAAGAGAGGCAAAAAAGGTGCCAAAGCTTTGTGTACGCGCGCGTACGAGTGAGTATTGTAATGCAGGGAGATTGAGAGACATAACATATATAGGGGGAGAGAGAGAGTGGGAGCTTTTGAGCACGGCATCGACGTTCTATAACGTGTATATACTCAGGTACATTTAACGAGAGGAAACGAAAGAAAATTAAAAGAAAAAAAACGATCCACGTGAAAACCAAGGGAGATTCGCGTCATTATATTCGCGGGGAATAGTGTAGAGAGAGAGAGAGAGAGAGAGAGAGAGAGAGATGGCGGGTGTACCACGCGTATACAACGCTAAATACGCGGGGGTACATAATTAAAAACCTTTGAGTTTTTGACGCGCGAGAAATTATTGTTTCTTCGAGGGATAATGAAAGAGGCGCTGTAGTTTCAACGTTTTTCACTCTCCGCAGACGCGCGCGTTATTAACCGCTACCGCAACTCGACGCAGTACGCGCAGCTTGACATAAAAGCGCTGCACATAAACATAATGGCTACACGAGCCCCCGCAACATTGTTTGACGTATCGTGAAAGCTCAACTGAGCGAGATAAGCTTTGATTTTTCCATAATTGTGTGTTTGTGTTTTCTTTCTCTCAAGATTTCATTTTCCAATTTGTGACTCTCCTTTTCGCGATAAATTAAATGCTGTCATTTTTGCGAGCGCGAATAAAGAAGACTTTTCATTTCTCGCATAAGTCGCTCTGTCGATAAACATTCAAGCCTTTCTTAACTCTCGCGAGCACTAAGAGCTTAATTAAAGTCGCTGCAGTTAGTTATATTCAATTTAGCCCAAAATTATACCGATTCGTTAACTTTTTTCATTACAAACTCGAACTGGTTATTTTTTTCCAAGAAAAATAACGTTTCACTCGTGAAGTATATACGGATTTAGGATAATGCATGGAAACTTTACAGTGCCGCGATGAAAGCTCGACCTTATCCTCCGGCTATATTTAGACTATGCAACACTTGCAACGAGGGGGAAAAAAAGGTCAGACTCGAGCTGAGGTGAGACGCGATCGCGCGAAATTCTAATTTCTAGATTTTATTCGTGATCTAACACGCACGCGCTCAACATAAAATAGTAGATTTTTTAATGACTTCATTTTTTCACGTAAAGCCCCTTTGCTCGCGCAAAACGTTCATTATGTTGCTCGGATTAATATATGGCGCACGATCGGCAATTAAGTAGTTATGTATTATGCAGGTCCCCGAGCTTAAATACGCCCTCGCAGATTGGCTTGCTGTATATTTAGAGCGATTTTGCGAGATTTTTTAGAAAAAATCGTAATAGCTTGCACGTACGGCTTTAATGATATAATGGTGCTGCTGCAAGAATAGGTTTGTATGGTGTACATGGAATAGCGATGCATTGTGTGCATAAGTGTATTTTTTGCATGGGAAAATGTCTAAACACAAGGAAAAGTCTTGGCGAAAATTTTCATCGGCCTTAAATTCTCATATTTTTGTACGAAGCGATTTTTCCATCTGACCTTCGGTTGTTATTTGAATAGACTTTGGAAATGTATGCACTGATTTTATAAAAATTGTATAAGCCACAATGTTTATCTCCATTTTACGGACTCATTTACACTTACAGCTTGTATTTTACTTATTCGAATATATTCCATTCGGAGCGCTTAGTATTGACTAGTAGATCTTTAGCACTTATACAGAAAGTATTGGTTTACAATACTGTGAGAAATATGCAGTATGTATGAGTAACGCAAGATGTTTTTATTTATATAGAAACGATAGAGATGCCTCAACAGCGACCGTTTGTATACGCTGTATACATTATATATATCTGTACGTGCTCTGTGCGAGTGTGCAGCCAATGTCTGTAGAGCTATGTACTAATAACGGACCATCTCTCTTACTGCATTGTTTACTACATATCCATCTTATATGCATCAAACTCGAAACGTCTCTTGCGCATAATGCTCAAAGAGGATATCCTAAGCATATAGATATGGAATATTTCTGCGATAGCTCGCTTGTACATGAATATAATGTCCATTTCGGTTCGATGCTGTGGCTGGCTGCGCTGCTGTTGCATCGTGAAAGCTGCGTATGTGGGAGCGACTATATAGTAGGGCATCCGTAATCGGCTCTATAGCCTCTATACATACACACATGCACGAGGCTTTGAGCGCAGCATACAAAGCGCGTGTGCAAGCTATGCGGATTAAATGCTTGGATTATCATTTCCTCTTTTATGAAATCAGAGCCAAGGATATTACTTGCTCTTGAGCCTCCGTCATACTGTCATTAGCGGGCCTTTCCTCATTTTTTTTGTTGTTTCTTTTTTGCTCGCTCAGATGATGGCAACGAAAAATGCTTGATTAGGTGGTTCGTTACAGTTAATTATTCAGAGACTATTTGCGAGAGTTCAAAGAGTTAATTTGGATTTATATGCTTCCTCGTTCTTTCCCACGTAAAATTTCAACTTCTAAAGTCTCTTCGACGAAATACTGTATCGCGAGCGCTTTTCAAGACCGTCCCTTTGTCCTTTTTGCCAGAATAATTCGAATCGTTAAAACTAGTTAAATCGAATTCAGCCAAGCCTCCTACCTCCTGCGGAGCCCGTGTCAAATATAATTATGCTCTTCGTTTTGCAATGGAATAATAACAATTCGGCATATTCATTGATATTCATTGAGATTTTAATATTTGGAATCGATCCAAACCGCAATTTAGACGGATGTACGTGCGAGAGTAAGTGTGTAATATAGTTCAACAAGTGCTGCAAGAAATTTATAACACTTTACACGCACATACCAACTGCGCTTGGTTTTTCTTACTTTGATTAATATATAAGATCCATTTGTCGAAAGTCACGGTTGCTGCAGAGGATTTACGGACACACGTTTGTACATGAATATTGTGTATGTGAAGCACGTTAAACATCATCCCACGATCAGTCAAGCTTTGTGCCCGAGCGTGTAGCGATGATGGCGATGATGATGTAATCCAGCTCACACCATCAAATGTTAATTTTCCTCGGTTGCAGTTGCGCGAGAAAATCATAATCCGACGTTTTTTCCTCTTTTATATGTACGATCCTCGTAATTGCGCGATGTCTGACGCCTCACTGGGTGCTTCGTTTTTTTCTTGCCTCGTCTCAGATTAAAAGTTAAAAAATATATGTTTGAGGCTAACTTACTTTTGCAAGTTTAAGGAACTAAATAGCTTTATGAAACCGCCCAAATCTTTTCCCACGCAAGAGGCATCCATCGACAGGCATAACCAGACCTCATCCATTTGTGCTCTATGCGCGTGTGTATACGTGGCCGCACACACACACACACACACACACAAATATACGTGCATATAATCTCGAATAACACGGCTATATTCGGCACGCGCATCGTTCACCATTGCCGCGCGAGCAGCGGGAGAAAGTATTATATCCTAGTTACCTGTGTGCACGCGTGCCGTACCTTGAGCTGGAGATGAAGTACAAAACTCAAACTCTCGAGCAATTGATGTGAATTACTGTTACTACCGAGTAGATCGCGCGCGAGCGCAGTTATATTTATGGCTCTCGGCTTCTGTACTTTTTTCCCATTCGATATTTTTTTTCGTCGATCAATCGTTTTCTTTCTTTATTTACCTAATGATAAGTTAATGATCTCTTGAGATTGATGTTATAGAAAAACAAAGGAGAAGCCTCAACTATAACATAAAGTAAAAATATTTAGTATGAAACCCCAAAGAACAGAGCTTAAAAAGACAAATTATGATATCTGATTTGAATTTTTCTCCAAACAAAATGATGAAAACTCTTGAAAGGTTACTAGAAATGTACCATGAACAAGTCATAGACCTTTTTTTCGCCTAATCCACATTTTTCTCCATCAAAACACTCAATGTTATAAAGTTACATATAAATATAACATAATACATAGCAGAAGAGAAATTATGATGCATTATCGAAAAAAAACCACGAGCAGTAGCAAATTTTCGATGGTTTATAAAACACTTTGGTCGAGTTTTATCTGAGTCTTTTTATTTTTAAGGAAGAATACAGCTAAAAATCAATTTATTTATCTATTATATTGATCAATTTTTCTTAAATTGCTGATTTGACGCATATTTGTTGCTCCCCGATTAACATAGTGACCAAGCTTTACGATAATTCGAGTATTATCAAAGGAAACCAATGAAAACTATGAATAATCGTATTGAGGAAGTTATTCTTGAAGATGATCAAGGAGCTCTTATAAATTGTGTAACCATGGGTCATACATGAGGAACAGAAGGAATGTGTATATTATCACGTGCAGGAAAATGCTCAACGCGTAAAACGTTTTTGTTAAAGAGCCACGCGGTCTCTACATATGATAGGAGCGCGAGTCGTGCTCCCGACGTTAAGACTCTCATAAAGTTGTCTTGCCACTGCTACAGGCCTATGATTTGGCGAATTTTCTTCGACTGATGCGTGTATCATGGCGCAGCACCCGGAAAAAGTCGATATGGCTGCTCACGCCTGCTCCCCTTCTATATGTATATACCTGGTGCATTTTTAACGCCTTGTCGCGTGTGCAGGAAGAATTACTCTCTCTCTCTCTCCCTTTTATCTCTCTCTATCTCTATCTCTATTCTCTCTTTCTCTTGCTTACTCTTACTCTTACTTCATTGACTTAGATTACCAAATTGCCATCTGTTGTTTCTCTGTAGAAGTGCAATAAAGACCGCAGTACCGAGAGCTCACGCGGGAGCAAGAGAGAAAGAGAGATAGGGGGAAGGGGGAAAATCTCATGTCGATGCGATAATACACGGGAATTACGTGCTTAGTTCGGCGTGTGCGAGTGCAGCAGGCCGGACGTTTTTATACCTGCAACTAACTGCCGTGCCTAGCTGTATTATACACTCGAGTGCTGCTGCTGCTACTACTACTACCGTATACATTAAGAACACGCGTCTACCGTACTGTATTCGTGTGTGGGCATGTATAAACGTTGCTTATTTTGCCGCACTCGTGCGCGCTTCGCTTTTTTCTGCTTTTGTTCCATCAGATTTATTAATGCACATTTCGCCCCTCCAGGATTCCGTGCGACTGCAAGCCACACAAATATGAAAATTAAATTATGAAAATAAACATTTACGCTCGTATGATATAGTTGTAAATTTTTCATTTTATTCAAATCGTACAAAAATATTTTATAAAAAATACACTCTCCTGCTACTGCCGCTGCTGTTGCCACTGTTTTTTTTCTTTTTTCTTTTTTTCCGTTAAAACTTAAACGTAATTCTAAAATCCCATTTTCCCGATAAGCTCGATGAAAAAAAAGCATTTACTCTTGAAATCGTTCGTACACAATGTAAATATTCCACGCGCAATTTTTCCCGACTGTGGAGAATTATGAATCCTTTTCAAGTCGGAAAGATTTTCATGGAATTGCAATCACACGTCTGCGAGCAAATGTGAACGAAAATCCATTAGCACATCATCATTGTCATGGTCAAGTAGAAAGTTATACACACTGGAGTTTATCTAGATACATACACATACATATATATGAGAATGATGCATTATCGTGCGGTTAAAAAACATGATGCACTCGCGCAGACTCTCAGGCACACTCACGCACATATCAGGCGCACTCGATTGAAAAAGCAATCTATTGTAGAATCTTGTATGGTACACAGATGAAGGAGTTCGTTTTTAAAAGGCAAACCACTAGGCAAATTCAATGTCACTACGGGAACAGTATATACATGCGCGCGCGATATATATGTACCGTTAATTCCGTTTCAGCTCAATGACGTAAGTGCGATGCCAAGGCTCGGAAAGAAATGATCATCAGCAAATGGAATTACTCGCGATATGGTAAAATTGCTATATTCAGCCAGAGAGTGTCAATCATCACGTCTCACAGACAAGATATACACAGGCATTCGTACTCGGGCACAAACAACGCGGAGAGGCAAACACGCTCGCAACGTCACACCTATAGTAGTGGCAATACTACGTATATAGACTCGATTGAGCAGACTGGCCATGTATATATAATATATACACACGTACGCGTATATGTATATATGCAAAGTATAGTTAGTTAGGATAGATATATGTACGAGCTGAGCTGAGCTTGGCAGGACGTCGTTGCTACGAGAGGGCTCGAGGCTCATTTCCTGCGGTAGGGCACGCCGTAGGTAGACTGCGGCGCCGAGGGCGGCGGAGGAGGCACTGCGTCCGCGTAGCTGCTCGTGTCCAGGGAGTTGCCGCCGTTGTATCCCGATTGGTAATTGTTGTAGCCGGAATTGTAATTGTTGTAGGCTCCTTGATTACCTGCAAAAGACCGTTGGAGATCATCGTGCGCTTTTGTCCACGTATTATTTATGCAAGCTTGTGTATAGCTTGAACGTTTTGCTTACCGGCGTTGTTGTATCCCGAATCGATGTTGTTGCTCGGCGGATTATAGTCGTATCCTCCGTTGCTGCCCTGCTGCTGATTATAGTTGTATTTGTTGTTGTTATTGTAGTTGTTATTGTTGTTGTAGTTGTTGGCGTTGAGATCGTATCCTTGATTAGCTCCTCGGCCGTATCCCTGCTCGGGGTACTGGGCGACTCCTTCGTACCTGACGTCGGCGTGGAATCCGGTGCGCCAGTCGGCCGTGTAGGTGACGATCTGGGTGCGACCGTCGGGCAGCTGGACTCGGTACTCGCCCCGCACGGTCTCACCGTCGCTCGTTTCTTTGCGTCCAAAGTCGTTGCCGGACTGGGCGTCCTTCACCGCGTACCCGAACTCGTACGATTTTGGCTGTAAAGCAACACAATGATCAAAGTTCAACCCATATAATGTAACGACGGTGACGAAGTACTTCGTGATGAGCTAATAAAAGTTATTATTTGAAACTAAGCTGTAAGTTGGAAGAGTGCATTATATATTATTGTGTGGATGAGTTTGGAGCACGGGCTCGTCATCGTCCTCGTCGCGCGAGCTGATACGGAAAAAAGAAAAATAGACTCTGGGTGCACTGGGCCGCGTGAGCTATCAATCATCGGTGGCCATAAATTTAAAGCACAGATTAGTATGGATATTCGTTCGTAGGAGTACCTATACATATCTGTGTGCGAGAGTGTATGGGTATACTTGTATGTAGTTCGCATCCATTTCGTGAAGTCAATCTAGTACATGTGCGGTTGTATAAACACACAGAGAGGCTGGCGTCGTTGAGCCGAGGAGGTAATTACTCTCTCGCTCTGAGCCTTTGCAAAGAAAAAGGAGCAGTGTGCATTCGGCTTTTAAACCTTTACAGCTCGCAACTAGCGATGACGTAGCCTTGGCAAATTTCAACCGGCTCCTCTCGCGCAACAAGATCTCTCTCTCTCTCCCTCTCGCTCGCTCACTCACTCGCAAGAAAAGGAACAAAAAGTCTCTCGACGCAAAGTCCGCTTTTGTGCCTATGCGATTTACCTTTTAGTCTCTCAATTTTTTTACGAGTATATATGTGTGTGTATTCTATGAGGACGTCGGCGCTGATGATCGATCGCGTGCATCCTACGAGCTCTATTTCGCCACCGAGAGTCCATAATATAATGTATACGCGCAGGCCACCCTCGGCTATGTATAAACACACGATTACATTGTCATTAAAGGTGTATATGAATAAAAGTGCTGATTCGTGACTCGAAAATATTCATCTTCGTGTGGCACGCGCCGCGCGCACGAGTAAAGTCATCCCTCACTTTGGGCTCATGGGCTCTGACGTAAGCGCGCAGCTGCACGTATTATATTTGTAAGACACCGAGCCATTGTAATATACGATGCACATTTACTCGCTAGACTTTCCTCGATCTTTATGTCCCACTAAAATATCAAATCAATTCTGTTTTTTGATTTATATTGTCCGCACATCGAGAACCGAGAGATGAAATATATTAAAGTTGCCAGAGTATATCGTTGAGTATATCGGGTGAGCATAAAAAAAGAAGATCGAGTAAGAAACGCGAAAGAAAAAGAGAATTACAAAATAATCAAGCGATAGAGCGAGAGAGAAAGGGAGGTATAACAGCTCTGATCAGAGATGAGTAGATAACCGTCTGTTTGCCCATAAGTACGGTCCGTTTTATTCGCATTTGACGATGTATATATCGAACAAGGAAAAAGATAGATATACATTGGAGCCAAGGCAGCAGAAGTGCTAGCAACCGTAGCTTGGGCTAACGCCAATTCACATACATCGAGAGATCTATATGTTTCGTGCTCCTGATTCTAGGCAGAGCCTTTTTTCTTTTTGTTACTTCCTAGCGTTTCCACTGCTTCTTCATTAAAAGTTCGAGAGAGAAAGAGAGAGAGAAAGATCGACTCGGCC
This sequence comes from Trichogramma evanescens, assembly GCA_902732785.1. Lineage (NCBI taxonomy): Eukaryota > Metazoa > Arthropoda > Insecta > Hymenoptera > Trichogrammatidae > Trichogramma > Trichogramma evanescens. Next base: position 9,398 of record CACVKI010146046.1, on the reverse strand, counting down.
CATACACCGATAGTAATTGAAATTGTTTGTTCATACATCGAACCTTTAATACATTTCCGATTTTTCCCTAGCTGTAATACCGGCTGCGTTGCAATAATTAAGTAAAAAAAGTTTGCTCTTCGCATATCGCGAAATATATATTATTATTACGTGCGACGCATACGTGCATGCGTCGCGCGAGGGAATTCCCATCAACGAGATATAAAACGCAACAAGAGAAGGTGCTCAGTCTGGGGCGCGAGACGCAACAATATAAGCGTATATTTTCATCTAAATTCGGTAAACAATGCGCCGCGCGGTGCAGTTCAGCGCGCAGACGTGTGCTCGTGCGGCGGGAATATGGGTTAAGTGACGATGAGGCTTGTGCCGTCGTGAGTACTCGTGTTCGCTTCGGCGCCCGTCCATGGATGTGTTTGTGCGTCTGTGTATGTGTAACAAGTCGCGAAAAGCGTGAAAAACTCATGCCACAAATGGCCGATTCCCATCGTATAATACCCATGGCAATCTGCGCTACACGTGTATACTTTATACGTTATATATACGCGCGAGAGAGAAAGAGAGAGAGCACGCGCAAAACGAATGTTAATGACTCGCGCCTCTGCGATCGAGTTGCTTGCTCAACAGGACTGTATGTGCGACTCTTTCGACATATCTTCGCAACTCCTTTCTCTCTCTCACGCGCGCGCGCATATACAGCCCGAAAATGTACAACGTGCGCTCTTAGAATCCTACCCACGCATAAATCCGAAAGAATTTTGGTCCTTTTCGCTGCCAAATAATTTACTTTTGTAATATACTCAAGCGCTCGCAGCTTCCATAATTCTATTTGGTTTTGAGTAACCGATCAGCGATACAACTTTCTTCGCTGTTCGCGTATAAGGTATACCAACGTTTGTTTACAGCCGAGTATAATACGTTCGTAGAAATTGAGTTGTACGCAATGCTATTTACTCGTTTGTAAAGTTTTGCACGTAAACTCTACACGCGTACAATACATATTCAATTGGTTGATGTTTTAGCGTATGTACGAACTTTTGTGCAATATTATTGTCTATCAAAAATAACTACGGCAAACACGAGTGAGTAAACAAAATTTTATTTTCCGTTAATATTCGCGCACCATCTTCTTTTTTTCATGCGCTCGCGTTTACCGAGAATTAAATCAAGAGCAAGAGTGAACAAAGAGGCAACAATGCGCATTAAAGCATCAAGGACGCATGGGGCAAAAAAGGCGTGTGCGTGTATGGAAGTCATTCCACCGGATGCAGAGCACAAAACGCACAACGGGCCGAGGTGTGCGAGCTTGCGATGCTTGCGCGCCACGACGACGACGACGACTCGATTGTTCGTAGCCCCGCTCGTTATGAGCGCACAAACACACGCGGCGCAAGACTCGGCGCTTGCTGAATGCGCGCGGCTGAATGTGCTATATACGTACAAGCAAATCAACAAATGCCTCGAAACTTGGAAGGAACTTTTGCTAATTCTCATGGCGTCGCGCAGCCCCTAGAGCAAAGCACTTATTTAAGCGAGAAACCCATAATTTTCTTAACGAACAGCCGTGAAAGTAAGCTCCCTTTTTTTCTCTCGCGCCTCTCTTTTTTTTCTACCCCAGCGCAGCTGATGCTTTCGCGAGTACTTGCAGCGACGATCATCTCGACGACGCTGGGAAATAATTACTCTTTTGCAAGTTACATACGCATGCCGAGCCGCACAACACATGTGCCTCGAGTCGTCTTTTATTTCCCATTTTCTCGCTTAAAAAAAATCTCGTTAAGCCACCCAATCAATGCCAATTTAGGCCCTTATCCAGCTCCAACGTCATTATAACACAGCAAAAGGAACAAACCTGACTGTCGATGTAATCTTGATGCTCGTCGTGTCCGCTGCCTCCGTGGCCGCCACCTCCGTGACCGCCGCCATGACCTTCGTCCCCGAGGGGCACCCCGTAGCTGTTAGTCAGCGAAGCTTGCGACTGTCCGTATCCCGCGTTGCCGCCGCCGCCGCCTAAGCTCGGAGGCCCGTAGGAATTGCTCGGTGTCACCGCTGGTACGCCGTACTGACTGCTCAAGATCGGGGGCTCGGCCAATGACAAGCCGCACATCAGGCCAAACGTCACTATGACCTGCGCAAAATCAGACGTGCATGATTGTTCATCGAATATGTATGCAGATTTAACGCCGATCATCGCGCTCTAGGCAATCCGTCACTGCGCGTATTCAGAATCTCACTCCAACTTCTCCTCCTATTCTAACCAAGGACGATGATATTCGATCGATTCTCAGGCAGTCGAATAATTTACGATCGTTAAAAGTGCAGATAAAAAACTAAATGAAACCGGAGCTTTTTGCGCCCAGCTGCATATTTATTTATTATATATATATTTTTGTTAAAATAAAATGATGATTTATGCAGTTTATGTTCACTTTTATGGGTGTAAATGTAAGCCCGGTTGCACAATTCGTGGCCTATGGCTTCATCATTTCAGCCATATTGTGTCGGTAATAACACGATCCACAAACTACGGATATATTCTATATTCCATCGCGCAAGAATGTAATAAAAACATCGGAGCCCGCGCAGAGATGGCACTCATTTATTTATTCATTTTCATTTTTTTTGCAACACCTCGCACGGACAATTTATGCAACTTTATCACGCATTCAAATTAGTCTTATTGAGTATCGATTAAATAAACATTGACGCTGCAGAAGCGCGCGCGACTTACATCGACAAATATGCACCATATTTCAAAATGCATAGTGCACTTCGCATCACTCGCGCAATACTTTCGAAGCGTAGAGCAAATAATAATATAACGCGCAGCCGTTACGAGAGCAAATATAGCATCGAGATCTATCGAATTGCTTTCAGACATTAGCATTCGCGTGCATAATATTACAATACGCATCGATTCGTTCGGGCTATATAATTCATATCTTCTTCAAACTCATTTCGATATTACGCCACTCGAGGCTCTCTCTCTCTCTCTTGAAAGAGCAAAAAAAGGCGATATCGTCAATAGGATACAGCTGCTGTATAGAGTGCGCGAAGCGAGCTAATTAGAAAATAAATTGCTCGCTACGTACCGGCAAATAATGTTTATTATACGTGGCATGCAGCTCGAGATATGCATTCGCAGCAATATACAGGCCCGTGTAACGTGTCACACGCGTCTGCTTTCACGATTGTACGTATGTGTGACTGCTGAGCTTATACATTATATTTGTATCGTTATAATATATAATATTCTATGCGAAGAAATCCTCCCGCTCTCGAGATTGGGATGCGAACGCGTAACCCTGCGTACTGAATAGAACTTAATATCCCGCGCGATTCGCTAGGCGGAAACGTCGTTGTTTGCCGTGCGTGCGATATGCTCCTTTATGAATCAAGCATTTATAGCTTTTTTCCAATTCGACCGGCTGCGTGATCTCCGCAACGCATCTGATCGCTGCGCCGGAGTATCGCACGAGAAAAAAGTGCATCATCTTTCACCGCTGCTATATATGTAATTCGCCTGGTTTTTGTTACGATTCGTTATGCTACACATGTATAACGCGCGCGAGCTCGTTGCGCAACCTCGCAGCGATTTACTTTTCATTCTTGTACGAGCGAATCGCTTCTTTTCTCTGTCTCTTGTTCAGAGGCGAGCGATACACACGCGCATAACTAGCCATACTCGCGCTTACGATCGAGACACTGGTAATTACAGATCGCGCGCGCTATACAGCTATTTAATCGCTGCAAAGACACGGAGATAAAATCGATTATTTGCCATTGAATCGGCTCTCTGTCTCTGTTTGCTCTACAATATTATATTTTCTATTTCCGATGATTCTCGTGTTTCTTTATTGTGCGCGGCCAGATCGCGTTGCTGTTTAACTCCCTCCGCGCGTACAATACAGCTTGTTTATATATACGTAAAGATTAGCCAGCGGCTGCGGTAATTACTCATTTTTTCTATCGGGCAAAGAAAAGCAATTGGCTTTTTCGGAGCCGCGGCCAAATCCGAAAAGTTAAGCCATCGCATCTATAAAATGTATGAATTCAGTCAACTATATAACGATGAGATTAAACGTGCACGCTGCTGCACTCGTATCCTACGCGCGCATGCATATACATACATATACATGCATATCGGGGGGCATTCATGCACGCGCGTGTATATAGGTACTCGCAGTAGCTATAGAGTGGAGCTCGCTCGCTAGTGGCAGCCCCGACGAATTCGAATCAAAGGCTCCGTTCGACTGAAAACACCTCACTTTCTGACTCTATTCGACTATATGAGCAGGAACAATAAGCCCAGCTCTGGCGCACTGCAATATACACAAGCTCGACCGTACTAATCTACGTGTCACACGTCGCTTCAGCTCAAGAAATTTTACATTTATTTTTTATTCGCCCACGTCAAAATCATTTAATGAATTTATCAATATCAGCCGAGCACTCGATGAAAAATTATTACCGCCCCGTGCATGTAGGTCAATTTTCGATAATCCACCTCTCTATATCTCTCACTCTCTCTACTCTAACGGCGCGCGCTTTAATACACGCGCGTTTATGGGAGCTTGCAAATCCCATTGAACATTAGATCTTGTCTATTTAAATGTACGCCCGTGCGTACGTTTACGAATTTCAATGTGCAATCATTACGCCTGCCTCTCGACTCTGTGATTAAAGACTAGTTTCCATTGAATTTCATATAGTATAGCGACGTAGCAGCGGATTGATTAAAAAAAAAACGGAATAGCTCGCGCGTGCGACGAGAGCATCATTGGTGTCGGTTTATTGGGAAATGAAAAGGAATCGATGCTTTCCGTGTCTTTAAATTCATGTTATTTCCGTGCTAGCTCTTTGGCTCTCGGTCTTTCTCTGCATATACAATACAATAGACACAAGAGCAGAAGGATTCCAATGTCTTTCTTTTCCCGATAGACAGACAGACAGACAAGCAGACAGACAGAGACAGAAAGAAAGAGCTACAGGCTCGAAAACAGTCCAGCCACGCGGATATTGAAATTCGCGCGCGTATGTATGTGTGTGTGTGTGCTCGCGCTCGGGGAGTACCGACTGACTGTGTACCCATAAGAAAGAAAACAAAAGCTTGAAAGTCATTTTTTACGAATGCAGTGCGTGCGATAATGAAAAAACAGCTTAAGCTCGAATCTTGCGTACACGTGTTTGTTTGGGCAGCTACTAGATATCTCGCGCCAACGAAAGCTCATCAAATAGATACGAGCAAAAACGATCAGCCGTGCGCACGTCTGTTACACCTTGCATTGCGGATATGAAAGATCCCACAGTAGCCCGCGCGGATATTAAGTCGAGACAATAATGAAACCGAATGTTTCGCTCGATCGTACCTGGATATTAAAGTCCGGCAAAGTTTCATCCCGAAGAGAGGGAGAGAGAGAGAGAGAGAGAGAGAGAGAGAGAGAGAGAGAGAAAGAAAACTTTTCCGAGTAAGTTTCGAGGAGCAGAGACAAAGCCCGAACAATTTATGCGTTTTAAATATAAAATCCATCACGAGCTTATGAGTTTCACCAGGATATTTATAAAATATTAAGCAGGCCATGCGGTAGTCGATGCGTTGCGAGACATGTTACCGAGTACGCGCGTGCATTTGCAGGATACGAAACTGAATGCATGAATAGATGGAATTTAGATACTATCCGCACGTGATGCTATAGCCAGTAGCGCGTTGCTGTATGCGTGTGTGTATATGATACTGGGCCACTACATATCATGTCTGGTAGCGAGAGAAAGCGAGAGATTTAGAAAGATACAGGTAATCCGCCCTATATGCTCGAACATCCCTGACTGGCTCCGACTGGGGCCCTGCCTGCAGCCGCCGGTACGCTCGCAGATTAAGCTGGCATACTCAATGACTTAAGCTTGCTGGCTGTACGAGCTACCCGGCTGCTGCCGCCGCTGCTGCTGCTGCTGCGCCGTATACTCGATCTGCCATTGTGCGCAGCCCCCTGTACTTTATAGCCTGGCCAGCTTTCGTAGTAATTAATTTTGCAATTTCGAATGTACAATTTACGCCGGAATAATTGAACGCTCGGAAAATTAATTTGTTAATCAACGACACAATCGATGCTGGTTCAAGCAAAGCTGCAGCGTAGCTTTTTGGCACAACTTATATACATTGTACGATACCTTGTCTGATGTACGAACTAGCGATGCTTGATTTAAACGCTGCGATACTTAGCCGACTTTTCGCAGAGGCGAAAAAGCTCGAGGCGAATTTCTGATACACACAGTACTCGATGCCAAGATTCTTCATGCTGGACGAATAAAACAGAGCACTCGCGAGAAAAAAAAACTGAACAGCGCGTCGACCACATTATTTCGAATTTTACCTTTGCTAACGCCTTGTCCATAGCTGCGGACGATTAGATCTCTGCTGAATGTACAAACTGCAGCTGCTGCTGGCGATCTATAATCTGAGATACTACTCGGGGCGAGAGCGAGACTCGACAAGAAGAGAGAGAGAAGAGGAGAAAAAAAGAGCGAAAAAATCCGTTGAACTGTGCTCTCTGGTCAGGTTGAACTGTTCAAGTGCAGTGATGCCCGAGGCACTGATGTACTAGTCTTATATATGCTCGAGAGTCGCTTTGAGCAGCAGCAGCAGCGGAGGCAAGCAGCAGTCGAGTCGCGGTGTGGTGGTGTGCGCGCTCACTTCCTGTGGTTTCGCATAAGCGCGTATATACCTCCAGCAGCAGCAGCAGGAGAAAGAAAAGTGGAGGAAAGCATACAAATAGATTATTCGCTATCGGATGATCGATCTCTCGTGCTCCTCTCTCAAAGATTATGATGGTAGGGGGAGGTACCGTGTATTAACTTTCGACACGTTCGGTTTCAGCAAATCGACCATTTGTCCCTCTCGCTGAAGCAACACTTTTTTCGAGCCTTTTGTTCCACATATGTGTTTGTTGTGGGCTTTGTTGTCTCAAGGCGGGGAGGTATACAATACAACGAAGTTCAATCGACTAGTTTCGCGTATCGATCATAAGGTGTTGATTAGTCACAAACAAAAAAAAAAGAATTCGACGCACGTGTCATGCAAATATTTTGTTCATCAATAGTATTACGCAAGGATCGATGATCGTTACGCATCCCATTAAAACGTTTTGACAATATAACGAGTTCAGATGAAAAGTGTACCAGGAAAAATTGCTTGCTTCACTTGAAAATTGTGAGTCTGTCGGTTGGTCTGATTTAATTTAATATTCTTTTAGCATTTTCATATACGCAAAATTGAATTATATAAAAGCAGCATCAATCAAAAAATCATTAGTATTTAAGAGGCAAATTGGACGGTGTGCGAAATACCAGCGCATTAAAATCGTATTCGAAAAAAATATATGCACGCATATATTCGCACCTGCACTCGAGCCGTTAGACATTAAGCGGAGCGGCTAGCTGCCAGCGCAATCGTTCATTTGCAAAATCGCAGGTAAACCTTAGCATCATCATCGCGGAGCGAGCTGCGCCAGTTGACGCACTGCTCTGGCATTGCGAAATCGTTACAACTGCGAAAAATTTTGACTGCCTAGCCCCCGTTGCATACGCGTCGGGATGCCAATTTTTCCTCGCACGTCTTTGGAAAAAATGCGCGCGCGGCCCCCATTACCGCTGCTCGAGTGCATCGATTTCTCCTCCAGCTTTGATGTGCGTGAGTTCGTGCGATATGAGGCAACGCTCACCCGGGGCACGTGCGAGCTAGGCGCAAAAAAGAAGCTCTCGAGCGCGCATACCTCGCGGTGTTTCCGGCTCTGCGCTCGATGCTCGCACCCGCGTGATATGATTCGATCCCGCGCGAGCATGACTGTGGCAGTAGCTTCGTTGTACGGCGATGGCAGCAGCTCGAGCAGGAGTGCGAGAGATAGAGAGAAAGCATAGCGAGAGGCTAGCCTGGCGCAAAACAAGCGATTACCTCATCTCGTGGGATAATCCAGGCTACTCGCGTTCAACGCTTGGCTGCTCGCTGACGCTGCGCCGCCACTACCGCCGACGCTTGGCTAATTAGGTAATTGAGACTTTGTTAGCCACGCGCAAGCAGCCTTTGTATGCGTAAATGTGGGCCTGCCTGACTTTTTTCGCACTCGCCGTGTCCTTTTTTTCGTAGGTCCGCCTGCCACGGCTATGAACCAGATGAATTTTTACGAGAAAAATTCCGAGTGTCAGTGCATGCCTTTTATTTCGCGCGCAGAAAGTAGGTCGCCCGCGACTGCACGATGCAAATCATGTAGGTCCATTGCACGCTTATGTGCTTATAGGTATATAGGTTGCTCAGCTGCTCTTACCAATGCTGTTACATTTGCATTGGGAAATTAATGATTATAGGGCTGTGATGACCCATGTTATTATGTTAAGCTATTATATAGTTTATCTCGTCCATGCAACTATGGAAAAAGATCGTGTGAAATTCGACATCGAGATTTTTATTCGTGCATGCCTTGTCTTGTATAGTTATTTTACATGAAACGAGGAGAAAAAATGCATTACTTATAGCTCGTGCGGCTGCGTCCATATTTCGTGTTAATTTATTGTTGGACACGTTTTTCTTTTCATTTGCATCGCGAACAACTATAAAGCGCGATGTTGTACGCACCGGCGTAAGAAACAATAGCTGTGAAATAAATAATTATAATGATCAAAAGTTCTCTCTGTCGCACGCGAGCTTCATTATTCTAATTTTCACGCAACATTTTGTCGGGAAATTATAACGCGCTACTTGCCTGTGGAGCGAGTGACAATTATAACTTACATTATGAGATGCGAGCACAATTCTCATTGATGCCTAATACATTTTAATGGCGCTGCGAGACATTTCATCATGTTGATTGGACTTTTGTGAAAAATTTCATTTTTATCACTTTGAGAAAATTTCAAAATTAAATTGGCAGAGATGACTGGTTGTTAGCAGGCAGCTTAACCTTTTCTTCTAGAAATGATGCATCAAGGTCGCGTCACTTTCTCACCGATCATCTCGTTGTATTGTAAAGCATCGAAACAAAATCAACGGGTTTTGTGACAAACAAAGCAAACAGTCGTGACCATTGTAAATCTATATTGGGCATAAAAACACGTCAAGTCACACGCTCGGTGTGAGTTTCATACCTATACATGTGCGGATCGTCGCAGTGCATCATAGCTCAGTCGAAGACCATAACCTTGACGAAAAAAATTCCTATGTACCTAGAAAGCAGTCTCTAGATAATAAAAAAAACCGCTGCCAATTTATTGGCAAAATGCTTCCTCATAAAAAATGCGATTAACGAAAGGTTTGACTGTTAATAGTCAAATTTTCTATATTCCGTGAATCTCAACTATTTTGGTCTTATATTAAAAAATTGCTGCTCTGCTTGCACTATAACAATCAAAAA
>CACVKI010146044.1:0-16965 GCA_902732785.1 Trichogramma evanescens | reverse complement strand
ATTCCGGCAACGTTTCCAAAACCTTTCCGAGCATTAAAAGTGTAACGTTTCTTAGTTCTCAATCGTAGTTGCTACAACGTTGTGGCAACGTTTCGTGCTATCTGGGATGGTTAATCGTCTATCAAATAAAATGAGACCACATGAATCTCAATTGAGTCATGCGCGATCCTTTGGAATTCTACGACTGGTAACTTAGATATATTCAATGCTTATAGCGCAGGAATTCTATAGTATTGAGTAACTGTACTTTATTGGTTTTATACATATGGCCGATTCTCGGTGAAGTTAAATGGCCAGAAAAAAATTTGTCTGCAATGATATAGCGTAAAATGCCTTTTATAGCACTGCGTAGCATAATTTTACATTTATGGCACGCTTTTCGGTGGCATAAGTCGCACATTCTGGCACCGCGGCGTTCGCATCACACTCGCATACGCTCGTGCGCTAACCTCACTTTGCGGTACCAGAAAGTGCGACTTATGCATCAGAAAAGGGGGCATAAATGTGAACTTGTCAAAGTGCTATAAAACGTTGTTCGATACTCGGGCCATAGGGGATTATTACTATTTCAGCAAATATGAAAAACTTTTTGTTTCCAACGTCAGAAATGTCCCAAAAAAGTTTAAAAAATTTAGGCCTTCCATGACCCTTTTTCAGAAGCCTAAGGTTGCCCATTTTAGCATTTTTTCGAAAGTAATTAAAAATCACAAATATTTAGATGATTCCTAGCTTAGTGACTCAATGAATAAATGTAAAAGAGTTTTTTTATTGCATATTGTTCAAATTTTCAGACAAAATGTATTTCAAAGTGATCGGAGCACTTTTTTGTTCAAGCTTATACAATAAGAATAAATTGAAAAAAAAACAAAAAACTCGAAATCTAATCGAGTTCGATCCGAACTTTCACAAGCTTGTACAATCTTCCACAGCGTTAAGATAACTTTGGAATACAATTTTCCAGGAAATTTGAAAAATTTGCAACAAAAAAGCTTTGTTGCACTTATTCGTTTGAATCACTCTGCACTGAGATAGAAATCATCTGAAAAAATGCTTAAATGGACAACTTTGGCCTCCGAAAAAGGGTCATAGAAGGCGCCAAATTTTCTAGTTTTTTTTTTTATATTTCCGACATCAGAAACAACAAGTTTTTCACATTTGCAGAAAAAAATTCTTTGGCCATTAGACTTCACTGAGAATCGACCAAATATATGCGGTTTTGCAAAAGGTTCTCTGTTTTCTAAAAAGAATTTTTTTACCTTGTAAGTCTATTACTATTAATAGTAATATTGAAACATTAAGGCTTCATATTAGCCTTTAAGACACTACGTGAAAATTTTAATATTGGCGACAATCATGAATTTTGGAAAAATGTCAATTTTGGACCACTGAAAAAAGTCTTCAAAATTCTACCAAAATTCTAAAACATTTCTGACATCGAGAACATTAATTGTTTCATGTTTGCAGACAAATTCTTAGCTAAATTGACATTGTACGGGCAATTTTGGCCGCTAAATAAACACCCTCATATTTTCTTTTTAATTTAACTTAACTCAATATTCATTATGTAATATGTAAAACCATCATGTTTATTTAGACATTATTAATTCTAGTATGTTTTTATTTTTTAATGAATTTTGATGGCAGAAAAAATGAATGAAAGTTTTTACGCTGCTCATAAAATTTTCATTAAAAATCTATACAAATATATAAAGCAATATAAAATTTAATTTTATCATTTAAATGTAAAATATACATGTATATATGATAAAAAGTTTGATATTTATTCAATACGAGCTATAAAATAAATTAATTTTTTAATTCTTATTGTACCCTTAGCAGAAAAATATTTTGTCCTTGGAACAGGAGTTGGAACGTGCAAATGCATAAAGAGTTCCGTGTTCCAGTTGACAAAATCTCTTTTTGCTCAGTGTAGATTCTAACTAAAAATTACAAAAACACTGTTACAGAAAAGAGTTTATATATTTTAAAAAGCTATTTCAATACGTCGTTTTTGTAATTCAATAAATATACAATATATTATTTTTTAAAAATTCAAAAAAAAAAAAAACAGAAATAGAAATAAAAATTAATGGTCTTGTTTATATTTGGATTTCAGTAAATTACGTTTGATAAAATTTAATAAATCTAATGTCAATTTTAAATTCAAAAGAATTTCACAATAGAAATTCGTTAACAAGATTTTCGTTTCATCATTACGTGCCTAATTTCGTTTCGGTCTTCAATTCATTTTAATATAATTTTTTAAAGCTCGCCTTATCAGACACTTGACTATAATTTGATCAATACATTATTGAACAAAAATTTACGTTTAAATATCTCACTGTTTAAAATTCAAGATGAACCTATATCAAACTTTTTCAAGTTCATATGAAAACTGTCAACATACATCAAAGTATCTGTAAAATTCATGCATTCTGTGCAGAAAATAAACGAGTTGTTTTATAATAAATTGTACAGCATCACTATGTTATAACTTATTTATTACAGTAAAATACAATTCGAATATCTTTAAAAACCCGATTGCAGTTAGTCGATAAATCTCAAGGTTAACTAATTTTTTATTCACAGATATTACGTCTCAATTAAATAATTTCATTATTGAAATTAAGTAAGTCATTTTAGTGCTTTTCTTCTGCAAAAGACTCTTCACGTCTTAATCTATTGGTTTAAATTATTTTTCTTGTTATTACGAGTATGAGTTTAGCGTTCAATAATTTAAATATGTATAGATTATGTTTAGCGGTACACATTTAACATTTTCATCTTTTATAACGCTTTATAAGCTTCTGTCGAAAGAGAATTTTATTTTTATTTTATACTTCATTTTGCTAAAGAGTCTTATTACAACTGTTCATCTCATCAACACATCTAATATATTCGAATGTCATTTTATTATGAATAATATAAATTATCTTCTTCATCAATTTCATAGTTTTTATACATTTTTGAAAATTAGCAATTAAAAATTAGAAGTTAGCACTCACAATTTGTTCTAAAAATTGATTTTCGTTTATATTGATGAGTTTTGTTAACTTATCATTATGTTAAATTTATTGTTAGTATATGAAAAATGTAGTGTATTATGATATATCTATGCAAAAATTGTTTAATTTTCTGTTATTTTATTATTTTCGTAAAATTAATCATTATTTTGAAATCACTGAAAATTTCATTTATTATTACTAGTACATTTTGAGACTCTTAAAAATGTAGATAGATAATTAATCGTACAAAAATGTTTAATTCATGCTTAAAAAATTTTCATTGGAGAGATGCAGTAACTGCTGGAATTTCAATATTTAATTTTATTTAAAAAATGTTCAAAGTAAAAATGAGTATTTTTTATTTTTTAGTTTCGATCTATTAACACTTTTTCATGGTGAAAAATTTGGAATTTATTCCTTTGAAACAGTAAATCTAGCTAGGCAACCTTTTTCTTTGCAAACAGTTCTGTATCACTGCATACAATTTCATCGTATTTTTGTATTATAATGGATAAGTACAACGATGATAACAATATTAACCATTGTACATAATGTCTCTCCACTTTTATGTTACATATTATTTTTGCAATTGAATATTGAAATTCACAAAATTTCATGATCATTTCGTATATTTTACCTACACTTTGACTTTTATTTTTAATATTATTTTCATATTCCTTATGTACCATAGATTCATTTAATGTATTTCTTCAACATTGGTAACAACATTTTCCTTAATTTTCTTGCAACTTTAATACTTAATTTTATTTTAACGTGATTGGTTATCGCAGCAGCCAAAAGATAATGTTACTTATTTGTACTAAGCTGAGATTTTTTTGGCATCTCGCCGGCTCGAAGCAAAAACGTAGTGATTTCTATTCTGCTTGCATAAAGTGATATTCAAAGAGGCAAAAACTTGCCCAAATCAAGGCAAGCAGCATAATTTTTACTTACTGAATTTAGGTTGATAAAAATGTCATGCACAATAATACATGTAGCTTTAACCTCTAGAGGGCCGGAAAGCCAATATAATGGCGCACCCCTGATCGACTCTTCACCCATGATCGATCAATGATTTAAGATACCTTTTATGTCATTTTTCTATTGTTTCTCTAAAGGTTAAATGGGGAGTTGAAAGCTTACATGATGGTACTAGGAGCTCTAGTATTATAAAGCATTATGCTACAATCGCTAGCACACGGATACAAAAAATTAATGATAACTTGAATTGATAAACTAAACATCATCTTACTTAAAGATGTATTTGCAGTGAACTGTGATTTTAAGACTACTTTATAAGTAAGTCTACACTTAATTAAATTAAACATCATATAAGCTTTCGACGCACGATCAAATGATGACGCTATGATTGTGCTGAAAGAAAATTATTTTATGCAACAAGTGCCCAAAAGTCGTTTTTGGGCACTTGTTGCATAAATAACTATTTTGTACCGTTTAGTATAAGTAGTAGGATTTACGTAAAATGACAATACGATTTTGAGAAAATTTATATTTATACATCATTATGATTTGTGGAAGCAGATATAAATTTTAATTAAACAAATGCATTGGCCGCAAAAAGAGAAATTTTTGAAAAATTTTTCGTTACAGTAACTGAATTGAAAACAGCTTTAAAAACCACTGTTATTAAATGCTCACGAACACTTCAACGAGTCTCAACTTAGTATAAAATAATTACCATATCTTTATCGGGTAACATGTTGACGTTTTTTATCTTTTTACACCATCTGTACAATATTGCGAAAATGTCTTGTAATCGTAAACTGCGTATATTATGAAAAAAACAATTTTATTCACTTAGTTCTAAACTCTACCTTTCGGTAATTATTTATTCGTTTTAAACTTAAAAAAATTGCTTTGCACAGATTTTGATTTTATAGATTGCATAGAATATCTTTGTGACTAACTTTTCACTAGCCAATATATATAATTTTGGACATGGTCTTAAAAAATTATTATAACTTTTAGATATGAAGCATGTACAGTCGTTCGTTATTTTTCCCAAAAGTATATTAGCGCATTGAAATGAGTAAAATGTTCTACTTTTTTACGAATGTGATACCAATGTAAAGATTCTTTTCTGAAAGTACTAGAATCTAATTACAATGCAGTCTCAATGCAAAAAACTATGAAAATTTCTGAGATTTTATTATGTTTTTAGATCACATAATAAAAAACTATTTTCACGCGCAGTATGATTCCAATTTTTCATTGGATAGTATTTGCGAAGAGGAAGAGGAGGAAGAAAATTCTATTACACGTAACATGGTTGTTTTTATACATGATTTATATGTTTTTATGTATGTATTTTGTGATTTAACTTTTTCAAAAAAATGAAATTAAAATATTTAAAAAATTTTTTTATCGAATTCAGTCATATTAAGTGATTGCATGATGAAGGAAAACTTTGAGTCTCTAAGAATACATATTTTCATAAAAAAGTCATTTTAAAAAGACAATTTTTCATTTAACCTTTTTCTTTCATTTTAACGAAACTTACTTTTGTATACATACATGATATACTTACTATTTACGTACATCTGAATATTACAACTAATTTTTTCGATTGAATCACTTTTTTTCATTTATAGCACATATATAAATTTATTTATGTCATTGTTGATGTTACTTCATCGAGTACTTATAATTTTTTATACATACGGAACAAAACGCATACTACAAATCAGACCTACTTTTGAATAGTCGTACTTCATAAGATGATTTGCTAATACTATTCACAATTTGACTAATGATCTTTTATCAATAAATTTTTTCGATCCTTACAATTTATTTTATAAATGACTTTGTGATATTAGGAAATTAATTTAAAAAATTCACTGGCATATTTGAATTACCTTGGCAGTTCACATATATCTTTTAAATAGATAAAACTTACATATACATATTTTATGTGTGCGTTTTGATGTTCTATTCAAATGTATGTAATTTCATTTATATTCGCTCTTTATAACAATATAGATCAATGTAATCGAATATTAATAAACACCAATGTACCTTGCTTATTACCGCTTTAGCTAATTTAAATAACGTTTTTTTGATAAATAATATAGTAATCCTTTTTATTTTTGTACATCAAAGTTACTGATATACTGAACTTAATTAAATTTTTTGTATTTTTACGCCATGACAACATGCGTTCAATTTCTTCAAAGTTTTAATCAAGTCTACACGTAAACAAATATAAGTTTCAAAAATGAGAAGCTCAACGTGGATTTGTATTGCTTTATTTCTAATTTTAAATTTGTTGTTCAGTGATACTTTTCAAGAATATTAACGACTCATCTGTATTTCTAATAATATCATATGCACGTTTTCGTCCTCTGTATGCATTATCTGCTTATCCCTCTTCCTCTTCATTATTAAAAGCTTCTTTCCAACACTTCTTCCTGATTTTACGTATTTTCTATTGTTGTTATTATTATTCTTTTATGTTATTATTATTATTATTATTATTATTAATATTATGAATGTTATAATTATTGTTATTATAATTACTATAATTATAATAATTATTATTATTATTATTATTATTATTATTATTATTATTATTAATATTAATATTATTATTATTTTTATTATTTCTATTATTATTATTATTAATTTATTATCATTACTTTTATTATATTATTTATATTTTTTTTATTATGTCAAATTTCGATTAGATTTAATTTCATTGTTATTATAAATTTTTTTATTATTTCCTTTCAATGTTATACTTATTGTAATTATTTATTAACATAGATTTAAAATGTTGCTCGCACCCGGTCGAGTAAACGTGTATCATTATTTTAATTTTTTTCGCTTCTTTATATTTATATTATAAAATCCAAAGCAATCGAATAAAAGCATAACAAAAAACGATTTGTCTTTTCTATAGTTAAACAGTAGTAGTAATAGTAACAATAGTGGCTGCGACGGCTGCACTTTTGGCAGAAAATTATCGTGGCAGGGCACTGAGTATGCAAATGTTGTTTCCCTTCACGTGATAGTCTCAAAAATCACGTGACAATGATGTGTGGCGCCGAGAAGAGGACGGTGATGGTTGCGATTATCGTGAAGAGAGTAAAAATGATTAGGCACATTCTATCAATCACCATCGCAGCAAACTTCCAGTCATTGGCAATTTTTGTCGACACCTCGTTGTCCTTTAATTGGTTTGTGATTATCTGTAATAGTTAAAATTTTTATCGTAATATATCATTGCTATGAATTTGTAATATTCTTGATATCAAATCTTGAGACTTTTTCGAAGTAATTATGAAGAAATATTTGAATCATAATTTCAGATGTAAAATTTGATTAGGAACTGATGAGGGAGTCTTTACGAGCAGAGGGTGGATCAGGGTGGAGAAAGTGAGAATTTATTGCTTTATAAAATAGACTGAAGAAATATTATAATTGAAAAAGTTACAAAATTCGCATCTTTTTATTTACGCTCAAGTAGAAATGGGTGGTTGCGCGCGTATTGAGCAGGGTCGCAGAGCCTTTCCAAGTTTTATATAAAAAATATTGTCTGGAAAATTACCTTTATTTCCTTCAGTATGAGTATGAGCTCGTATCTGGCACAAAAACAGGCGCTTTGAAGCAACGGCTCACCATTAGGGTCTGTCGGTGGATGAGCGTGGTGGTGTGGCGTGTGTCCTAGCTGATGACCAACCGATACGGGTGGCGGTGGAGGTGGTGGGTAAGATGAGTGAGCCATCGGAGTTTGATGCTGATGATGAGGCGTCGTCGTAGCCGTATGAGGATGATGATGATGATGTGGAGTCACATGTACGTGTCCATGATGATGTGGACCCGGTGTGCTGTATACGTTGTTCAGCAGGTTGTTGTGCGACGCAAGTGCATTATCTTCTAAATCAAGTACATTAGCAAGGAGAGACTTGCTTGAACGTTGATGCAACTCCAAATCACCGTAAGACTTGCTCGGACCTAAATAAGAGTAGTTAATGATAGAGTTTATTTTCATCATTGTTTTTATTAAGACAAGTAAAGTCTATTTTGGTATGTATATCACTACACCATATTATAATGCATAAAAATACACCTGTCACTGGAGAAGGTTTTTGAGACTTTTGTATCAACTCATCGTCTTCTGGAATTGGCCTCGACATTCGCAATATACAAGGTAGCCAATCTAAAAAGACGACTCTCACCTGAAACCGATAGTTCTAATAAAAATTTTGTTCAATGAAATTTATTTTCATAGAAACTTATTTTAAGTGAGGTAATTAATGCAAGAAAATACATTTCAGTTTATAATTGTATTTACCCAATCTGACATTTCATGCGTATCCGAATTACGATGGTGATAATTTAATATAAGTATTGTACTGACTACACTGCTCGCCACCATGAACATGATGCAATTGAAATACGTTCCTGAACATAAAGTCCAAAGGTTTATTTTATTTTTTCTCGATCATAGTTCAATATTTTATTAAATTTTATCATTTTTACTGAAATTTACCTAAGAGCGGTACAGCATCTGAAGTGGCTGGCATCGTTTCTGCTACCATATTAAGGAACACCGTGAGTGACAAAAGAATAGTTACTCCTATGGAAAATTTTTTCAATTTTCATTTACTCCGGTTAGTCATAAGCTTTCTAAAATTTCTTTGATTCAAACAAGTATCTTACCAAGAGAAAGTTTTTCACCAGAATCAGGGGGCAATGTAAACCCTAACACAGCCATGCTAGCAATCAAAACGCATGGTACGATTAGGTTGAAAAAATAGTAGAGAGTACGCCGTCTTATTATAACGACAAATGTGATATCGATGTACGGCTCGGGGCAACAATTGTAATAAATTTCATTTCTTTTGCCTGGAACACCTGAAAATTTGAATAAAAATAACTTAGTTCAGTAGTGAATGTAGATGTTAAATAAATAACTTCAACAAATAAGAAGCCCGTCTTTTTTCTTACATACGGTAGAAGCCCTTTATATAAATTTCATTTGATTAGATCCACCGCTTATTGTAATCAAAACACGTGGTCCCGATTTCTCCTTATATACTTTTATGTGTTAATTTAAAGTCACGATTTTAGTTTATTGTAATCAAAAGCCGTTTATATAAATCAAATGATATTGAAACATCACGAAGTAAACATACATAAAATTTAATCATACCAAACGATTTAACTCAAATTTTTATTATAACGCGTACAAATATCAATTAATTTTTATAATTTATTCGGTAGTGTGACGTTGTACCTAAAATTGATACCTGCCAGACAAAGCCTAAATGTAAGATCATTTTTTACTTGAAACGCGATTTCCCAATAGGTGGGAACCGATTGATAAAAGTTAGAGTAAAATCAAATCTTCCGCTCTTTTGAACACTCAATAACGATGATGTGAGCAAGGATCACGGTAGCTTAATTGGTTAAAGCTCACGTCGGTTATAGGCGAGGTTGACGCCAGTTCGATTTTGGTCCGAGATCATATTTTTCGTTCAGTGTACAATAATTAAATAAATAAATTAAGTGTGAGTATGGAAATCATCGTTTCGAAACTCCTCCTCAGTTAGGTATAATAAAATAGTTTTTCGTAAGTTTTCGAAGAGAATACATATCCTAAATCGCGTTTCAAGTACAAGATAATCTTGCATTGAGGAATTTTCCTGGCAGGTATCAATTTAAGGTACAGCGTCACACTACCGAATAAATCATAAAAATCAAACGATTTAACTTTACTTCAGAAAAAAACTTATTGAAATAGTATGTTTTACTCAAAAAGTGCACTCAACGTAAAGCAACACCAAAATTAGGAGTTTTGCAGCCACTTCAAATCGCAAAAGAAATAGTCTGGAAAATACAAAGATGTAAAAAGTTCTCAAGGAGTGTTTCGTTGAAGTGCGTGACAAAGATGTTAAAATATACCAGTTAATGGCGCCATATTAAAAATAAAACCAGTTTGATTTGAAAAAAAAATGGGAATATCAGATTTCAAAGTCATTGGGGAATGGTTTTCTCGATGGCTTTAGAGACAACAATATAGTAATTTTCGATACAAGGGCCATAAGTAACACTTTTTGGCACGTCGTAGTTTCGGGCCCGTAGTTAGAGCTATTAGGACCCTCGCTGCGCTCAGGCCCTAAACTACGCCGTGCCAAAAAGTGTCTCCTATGACCCGAGTATCGAACAACATTTTATAGTATTGTGCAAAGTTCACATTTATGCCCCCTTTTCCGATGCATAAGTCGCACTTTCTGGTACCGCAAAGTGAGGTTAGCGCACGAGCGTATGCGAGTGTGATGCGAACGCCGCGGTGCCAGAATGTGCGACTTATGCCACCGAAAAGCGTGCCATAGATGTGAACTTATGCCATGCAGTGCTATAAGTTTAATGAATTAAACAGCCACAAAAAAATGTTCGAGTCCGGAGACCAGATCTAGTGAATATTAAGAATTCGAATCCGGTGTCGGTTTTCCAAGATTGGCTCATTTTCAAGGTCATTTGAAGGTCAATTCTCCCGGCGAGAATAGAGGCTCAGAATTTTTGAAATAATAGTGTGCCCGTATGTCAACGATCTTGACACGTGTTTGGTACCTTATAGTACATAGTGAAAGGGTCATCATAGTAAAAGACAAAAAATATATGGAAGTACGAAGGGTGGGGGTAGGAGTGACGGAGAGTTTACAATTTCAGCTTTGGCACTCTTTTACTATGTACTATAATACACAAAAAGCACGTCAAGATCAGTGTCATACCTGTGCACGATTATTTCAAGAATTCTGAGCCTTACCCATACATAATAAATCTGCCACTGTTGCTCGTAAGTACTATACACGACTCTTTCGAGCTGTTGTTTATGCCAGCCGCACGCCAGAGAGAGAGGGAGAGATCACGGGCCAAAACACGAGCAGTTCATTACAATGGCTGAAAGCCTTTGCAGCTAAGCTCGGATTTGACACAGTCATTCACGCGTCGAGATTCGACACAAAAAATGAAAATAAAAATTAATACGACACGCGGTCAATTACCGATTGTATTTGGCTAAAGGTCGCAAACAGATTCTGCATGTAAGCTCATTTCAACGAGGCACAAAACAAATTTCTCTCTCTCCTCTCCGACGTATCCAAGCAAGGCTGCGGCTAAATGTACGACAGATCAAGTCGAGCTGAAATAAAAGACGCATAATACAAATTAAAGTTTAATAAATTTAAACTAAATGGTAGGAGAGAGCATAACGAATATAATTCGTTGCATAGTTTATAATTTATTACCTAAAAGGTCCCATTCGCCATTCGTGATGAAACTGCTTATGTCACCGCCAGATTCATCCTGAAGTTGAAGATCCAACTATAATTTAAACAAAATAAATTAAAATATGCAATTTCTAAACATTTTCTACGCATTTTCTAAGCATTTTCATTGTGAATTTTTAAACTTTACTATAATCACACGTTTTTCCTAAATTATCATACATAAACTATAACGCCGGTGCTTATGAAAAACATTTGTATCAGTAAAACACCACAAAGAAAAACATATGACAATGAAACGCCGTGAAGAAAAACACGCTTCATCAAAACGCAGTGAAGAAAAACACTTTTCATCGATACGCTGTGAAGAAAAACACGCTTCATTAAAACGTCGTGAAAAAAAACACTCTTCATCGATACGCCGTGAATAAAAACCGTGAAGAAAAGGCGTGTTTTTCTTCACGGCGTTTCGATGAAGAGTGTTTTTTTTTCACGGCAATTCACAAACACGGTTTTTTTTCATAGCACATTTCATTGTGTTTTTTTTCATAAGCACCGGAGATAAAACAAGATATGGCCGATTCTCTGTCAACTCAACCGTTCAAAATTTTTTTCCTATATCTAATATGATGAACACATTGTTTGGGATGTCAGGAATGTACAAAAAAATTTATAGAGCGATTGGGGCCTTTTATCACCCTTTTTCAGAATTCCAAAGTTGGCCTTTTTCGCATTTTTCCATAATTTATCAAAGATCGCAAATATTTCATTAAGCTCTAGCTCAGTGTAGAATGACCCAAAAGTAAAAGTACATTATAGCTTTTTTGTTGGACATCGTCCACATTTTCAGAAAAAATGGTCCCGAAACGATCTGAGCACTTTGTAGGCTTCTACAATAGAAATAATCAAGAAAAAACAAAAAACACAAAATCTAATCAAGTATGAACCGGACTTTCCTTTCCTAAACTATTTAAGAAGCTTCCTAAACATGTCAACTACTCCTTTGTAAATTTTTATAATGGTTTGAGCATTATTACGTTCTGGAGACGCTAATGTGTATCGAAAAACGTGCAAAAAGGCCCTTAAAACAGAGTATAGCCTTAGATCTTTACATGTTACACATGCTAGGCAAACTCAAACCTCAAACATAAGTACATAAATTTAAAGAGCACAAAATTACCTTTAATTTGGTATATATAAAAACGTTCTAAGTCCTCTAGAACCGAAGATACAGCTGTTTGATGTTTCACCGAGAATTAAAGCATTAAATCTGTCATTTTCATAGACCAGTAGACATGATACTTGAATGTTCAGTATAACTTCAAATAGCTGTATCTTCGGTTCTGAAGGACTAAGAGAGTTTTTACATACACCAAATTGAAGGTAATTTTGTGCTCTTTAAGGCTATATAATTATTTTTTTGGCTTAACGTTGTCTAGCTGTGTAAAATGCAGGAAACTGAAATTTTATACGCGACTCAAGAGCTTACACGTTTTATATTGTAGCTTGAGTAAAAAAGTAATAAACCCCATAAGAATTTATATAGCCTTAAAGAGCTCAAAATTACCTTTAATTTGGTGTATATAAAAACTCTCTTAGTCCTTCAGAACGGAAGATACAGCTATTTAAAGTTTTACTGAACATTCAAGTATCATGTCTACTGGTCTATGAAAATGACAGATTTAATGCTTTAATTCTCGGTGAAACTTCAAACAGCTGTATCTTCGGTTCTAGAGGACTTAGAACGTTTTTATATATCCCAAATTAAAGGTAATTTTGTGCTCTTTAAGTTTATGTACTTATGTTTGAGGTTTGAGTTTGCCTAGCATGTGTAACATGTAAAGATCTAAGGCTATACTTTGTTTTAGGGGCCTTTTTTGCACGTTTTTCGATACATATTAGCGTCTCCAGAACGTAATAATGCTCAAACCATTATAAAAATTTACAAAGGAGTAGTTGAGATGTTTAAGAAGCTTCTTAAATAGCTTAGGAAAGGAAAGTCCGGATCATACTTGATTAGATTTTGTGTTTCTTGTTTTTTCTTGATTATTTCTATTGTAGAAGCCTACAGAGTGCTCAGATCTTGTTGAGCTTCAGATTGAGTTGACAGAGAATCGGCCATATATACACAAAATATGAAATAAGAAAAAAATGTGCTTATTCGATACTAATTACAGATAGAAAATTGTTTTAAGCCTAACACATTGAAAAACGTCAAGATGACATGAGTGTGCTGGCTCATGAAAGAAAACCTATGCTTTTGTGTTATTTCGCAGTTGTCAGTTCTGGTTTTTAGCGTAGGAGCCCCTCGCGTTCCGCTTCATTCTCCTCTGAGATTCCCATACCTCGATAATAAGCCCAGAGTAAAAAAGATATCTATGTCATATGTTATAAGATAGAAACTAAGCACCTTTTCGACTCCGAGTTTTAAGATATCTTTCTGCACCAGTGCGACTATAATATATAAGATCTTTCTTATCTACAAATCGAAACCAGTAATTTCTGACGAAATGTCCAGAAAACATAGCAAGCGTTGAATACCGTGTTAAAGCACTAGTTTTATAATACCTGTGGCGCCTTCAACATCGCAAAACCAGACACGTCGCTCTCGGTGCTGCTTGGGTCTCCCTCCAAGCAGCAGCGATCGGCAGCGTCACGAGCTGGGCGCGTCGATCGGCCGAGGGTGAGAGAAGTTGACTGAGCCAGTCGCTCATCGCCGGACACTCACTCGACCACTCTCTCGTCTAGCCCGATCTACACCACACGTGTGGCGACTTCAGCGCCCGAAGAAGTCCTCTTATATTTCTGTCATTTTTAACCGTTGTTAAATAGTTTTAATATTGTTTAATAAAGTTCTAAGTTTTACACGGCCGTCTCGAATCCCTTTCGCACCTGGAGCTTAAATATACGGACGTCGACCCTCGTGTCCAAACCGTAAAGTGGTGACCTCGGAAACTTGCTAAGCTCTGGAAGCAACGAGCGAGGAGACTTCAGACGGCACACCGCACAGCAGGCTTGCGTTCGCTCTCGCGACTCGAAGAGATTTTGCGCGCGCTTTTTGTTTCGCGCCAAAATTGAGAAAAGCCGTTGGACTTTTACGTAACGGAAAGAAAGTATGGTCACTCCCCGAGAGGACAACCGGTTGGTCAACGTCGAGGAGCAGCAACAGCAGGCGCCCGGAGCGAACGGCCAATTGAACCAGCTGCCCGTTCAGATCAACCAAGACCACCAACAGCAAGCGCCCGGAGCAAACGGCCAAATGAACCAGCTGCCCGGCCAGATGGTCCAGCAGCAGCAACAGGCCGGACTGATCAACCATCCGATTCAACCTGGTGCAGGCCGTGTCAACGATGTTCCACCACAGGGTGTCGGCGCTGTTGGCAATTGCAGGCTGCCCGCTTTCTGGCGCACCGGACCCGAGCTGTGGTTCTTTCAAATCGAGTCACAGTTCCAGGTGCACAACGTCACCAGCGACTCAACGAGGTACCATCTGGTCGTAGCGGCCCTGGACGTGGAGGCCATCGCCGAGGTCTCGGACATCATCCGTCGACCGCCTGTCGTGGAGAAATATCACACACTCAAGACGGCACTGATCTCGCGGATGACGGACTCACCCGAGGTTCAATTACACAAGCTGCTGACCGGCGTAGAGCTTGGCGATCGACGACCCTCGCAGCTCTTACGTCACATGAGGACGTTGGCCGCGCCGGCTAATGTGAGCGACGACGTGCTTCGAAGCAGATGGCTGGACCTTTTGCCGCCGCAAACGAGACGCCTGCTTCTCGTCATCAGAAATCAGTCGCTCGAGGATCTTGCGGCAGTGGCTGACGAGGCTCATGAGGTCGGCCCGTCGGTTATGGCAACGAGCCAATCGCCCCGGAGGTCCCAGTCGCCGTCAAACCAGGTCGCGCAGGAACTTGCAGAGCTCCGTCGAGCTATTGAGCAGCTCACCATAATCACGCGTAAGTCGATCGGATCCAGCAGTGGCCAACGAGGTCGCTCCAGGAGTCGTGGGACCCGGTCGGCGAGAATCAGATCGCCTACGCCAGCGAACAACACGAGGACTGGTTACTGCTGGTACCACGCGACCCACGGTGACGTCGCGGATAACTGTAAGCCTGGCTGCACACATCCGCTGACGAAATACCCTGCATCCCAGTCGGGAAACTAGAGCTGCTGTCTCGTCGATTCCGGCTCGGTACTCTCAATAATCCCGAAGAAGATCTTTCGCAGGCCCCTCGTCAAGCAGGCCCTCGTGCTGCAGGCTGCGAAAGCAACCCTCATTGCGACGTTCGGTGAAAAAAGGCTTACTCTCAACATCGGAGTACGAAGACCGCTCGAGTGGACCTTTATCATCGCTGATGTCAGTACGGCGATCCTCGGAGCGGACTTCATCATCCAACACGATCTACTCATCGATCTCCCTCGTCGCTGCCTACTCGACCGATTGACCAACGTCGCAACGTCGTGCTCGGTCGGCCCGTTGCCCGAGGTGTACGCCGTCTCACCTGTACAAGCGAAAATCATCGAGGTGCCTGCTGAATCGCTCTACCAGAGGATGGCCGAGGAATTCGCCTCGACGGATCGGCAAAATCAAGCGGTAAAAAAATCTGTCCGCTCCTTTAGCAAAGAATGCGCACGTAAAAAAAGTCTATTTTTAACGTAAAATACGTAGAAATGTTCGTTTGTAAAAACTCCAAGTCCTAGTTGTCGGCGAAACTCCACGCATGTAAACTCTGCATAAACGGCACACAAAACAACGATTTGTCTGCTCCGTTGCTGTCCGCTCCGTTAGCAGTACTCAGTTTCAGCATAGACAAATTACATGTTGAAAATGAATTTCATATCCTAGCTCTATAAACTTGAAAACAAATACTTTTTCGGGTAAGAAACGAAGTTCTGTTCTTAAAAAAGGGTTTGGAGACAATTTTTTTTAGCACTTTTCCAATTCGAAATATCGATTAATCGGGAGAGTCAACCATATATATGGGCTATATCGCGTCAACTGTCCCCCCCCCCCTCTCTTTTTGATTTGATTTTCCATCTTTTATTCTGCTTCCCAAGGGTGAATATGAAAAAATTATTAATACATGATTTTTTCTGTAAAATTTGACGAGGAATTCAAATTTGATGTCAAAAATCATATTCTAAACCTCCAAATCCCTAAACTTCTAAACTTGAGTGTCATGGCCAAAAATAAGCATGTTCGTATCCAGCGATATGGCCAATATTGTAATATATTCATCGATACATCAAAATACAACTTCTGATAAATTTTGGTCATCGGCAGACAAACAGACTTCGATATTGAGCATCATATTGTTATATCCCAAGGATATAACGTAACAAACGCAGCAATAAGCTCGAGTGCAAGCACAAGGCTAGGCAAGAATTTATAATTCAGTGATGAACACACAATGTACACAGCATAGGCTGCGTGCGAAGTAAACATATATATATATATATATTATTATTACTATATAGTTGTAAGGGTCTCCACACCTGATCTCAATTGCTCCCCCACATTTACCACAATTTTTAAAAGGCCTTGTTTTAACGTGTTTTTTGTTCATTTTTCACGTGATTTTGGCACTTTTCAGCTACTGCTCCCCATGCTCCCCATTTTGTGAATTGCTCCCCACTGCTCCCCCACTGCTCCCCCACCGCTCCCCCACGCGGGGGAGCTATTATTGTAAACATTATTATTC
>CACVKI010146042.1:38905-112426 GCA_902732785.1 Trichogramma evanescens | reverse complement strand
CAGAAAATCAGAATTGCAAGCAGAATATCCTCAAAACATGAAAATCCAACTTTGAGGCCCTGAAAATTCAATAGGGTTGAACCTAGAGGGCTGAAACTTTCAGGATTTTCACTTTTCAATGTACTCTTCAAAAGTACATAATTTGAGAAAAAAACATTTTTTGACCATCACCCTAACTATGGCTTAGCCCATATATAGAGGGAACCTTTTTCCATTAGTATGTGCGGGAGTGCACGCCAAATTCTATTGTAGCAGCAGCTATAGTGCAGCACACCTACAGTACACACACACACGTGCATCTTCTTGCGTATACCGTTAGCATTGTTAAATACGAAATGGCTTATACATGCGAGCTGCAGCTTGCACTCGCGATCGCTGCACATGCATATATACAGATAGATACATATAATGCCATGATTGCCGACGAGCGGCTGTCGGCGGCGGCGCGGCTTATATACGACTGAAAATGTTATAAATCGATGCGATCAATCACGTACGTACGTACTACCATGTGCGCTGGGCGTGTGCAGGTTTCAATTTCAAGACGCGACAAAAAAGAAATACGTATAGAGATCGAAATTCAAATTTCGCGCGCCGCGTGTGTGCGAGTGTGCGTGCGGTACGTTTTACGATTGTTCGTATACGCGAGCTTATATGGTTATTCGAGGCCGAAATATTTGGTACACAGCGCTGGGACGAGATCGCAATAATTACGAGGAGAGGAGACGCTGAAAATTTTCATAAAGCTTTCCTTAGAGATTTCAATGGAATGTTTTTCTATAGACGTGCTTCGGTGTCTAGAGGGCAACGAAATTGAAAGGATAGCAGTCGCGGAAATCTTCGAGAAAATGCGTACCGATGAAAATGTTCATTTTTGCACGCTTTAGTATGCCTCCCCTCTCTCCTTTGAAAGGAATGGAATTTTTATAATACACATTTTCGTAAAGAATTTGCGTTCGAAAAACGTACCGATACTTTTTTTTCTATTATTGGATGCTTAGAATTTTTCGAGCACGACACCATAGAGGCGATTTGACTATTTTCTGGGAATTAGTGTGCATAGTTATTTGTGAAATTGCATGTAGCCGATATTAGCGTGCACTATTGATCGAATTATAAAGGACCAATTAGGGCAAGCATCGATAATCATATTTGATCCTGTAATTGGAAAGAAAATTAAGATTATACGCAATGATTCATCTGATTACGATTTTCTAAATTATTAAACGTGTCGCGTATAATCCGTAAATGAAAATGAAAGCTCGAGTGCTATTTATTTTTTCAATTTCGTCGCCGGGAAAGGCTCCGAGGCAAGAGCCCGGAAAAAACAGCATGGAACTGATTCTAAGCGGCACAAAAATTCATTACATCTTACTTATTTCAGATGGAATGAGTGCACTGCGCAGCGGCGTGTCCTTGCAGTATTGCAAAACTCGAGCACTCGACTTTTACACTAATTGGTATTAATACTTTTGCAACATTATAAGACGGCCGTGTGCCTCGCCTTAATTCCGCAAGCAAGAGGCGGAAAATTTGTTAGATCGCAAATATTTTTGTTTCACTTTTGAAATGATCTTTATATTTTCTTCGTTGTTATGCTACGAAAGAAGAAGAAGAAGAAGAAGTAATATACAAAGGTACACTCGAGATTATTATTATAAAATGCGGGAACGAATCGAGTATAAAGTGCTGTATCTTGTATAGACGATCACACAATACAATTAAAAGGAGCGCGCGCGACCGATCTTAATTCAATTAAAGCGATTTACCGCATCGTTAGTTATACCATTTCACGAAGGCGCGCCGCGCGCAACGCGAGACAAATGAGTCGGAACGGAAATGATCAGAAACTCTTCATCGCGCGCGCGGGCTGGCGCATGGCTTTCGTTCATTGTGTGCGATACAGAAATAATATACAAATGATGCTCGGGAAGAAAATGCACCTACTGCTTTGCGCGCTCTCGTTTTCAATTTGCACAAGCGCGCGCGCGCGCGGCATATATACATTTGAAAATATATTGAAAAATAATACGCTTTCTACCGCGAAATGCTTTCTAGGTTTTTAAAGAAACTATACACTTACCCACCCGCGCGCGCGCGAGCGCTACGCGGCAAAAGTGTATCCTTGCGCTGCGCGCGTCTATATATACGTATGGAAGGACGGTCTTTTATATTATTTATGCGCGCGCGCGCGGGAGTCGCGATGGAAGAATGGGAAAAAAGAAGTAGGAAGCAGAACGAAGAAGAACTTGATCCGATCGATTTCATATCGATACTTATTATCCGTGCGCGCGGGCGATGTCAATTTGAACGAGAAAAATTGCATCTTTCGTTGTATATGTATACGATCGTAGAGATGCTCAGTGCGCGAATCTCTGAAATAATGATCGACCGAATTTTCTTTTCGAAATAACAACTTCTACAAACAGAGAGTTAATAAAGGAACTTTTGGGCAACTTCGTCGAGTACGAATCAAACATCCCCCAAACACACTACGTCTGAAGTCCTCAAAGATATATTCCCTATCGATAGAGTCTATAATTACTTCTTTGTTAAGTTACTTCGATGTTGCGCTTACATCGTATCTCCCTCTCTCTGGTCCGGTTTCCTGTAAATATCATTAGCGGTAGTGGTCGTCGCATTTGGAATATAAACTGACTTGAATCAGCCATGTACATAGCGAATAAATACCATTTGAAGGATTAGATACGGTCATGCGAACCATTATACTCTCCTATCGAGAATGCGGAGCAACTCTCGACGAGCACGGCGCTGACCATTGAGAGTGAATTTCCTTTTCAAAGGCCCGGCGGAGTTTCATTATGTACTTGAATTATAGATATATATGTGTACGAGAGCTCGTTGCATTTTATATAACATGTATAGCAGGGGGTAGAGATTCTTTGTGTGCGTGTGTGCGTGTGTGTCGCACGCGCGGGGGAGGAGGAGAGGTGGATAAAGGTCAAGATTTACTCTAGCGGAAATACAAGGAGCCGCAGCTATATACGCGGCATCACTTGCAACTAATAGCTCGAGAGATATACGACGACGTCGACGCTGGCGCGTCCACGAGCTTCTTCCGGACGCGAGGATATTTTTTATTTTTTATTTTTTCAAATGTATACAGCGCTACATTTATAAGGTCGCTGCGTCCGACGTGGATGAGGCGCTTGAGAAAATATTTCACCGACGTGTGTCGCTAAATTTTTTACCTCTTCTTCATACATATGATTACTTTTTCAAAATAAATTTCTTTCTTTTTTTTTTTTTTTTTGAGTAAATCGTCTATTAAGTTAAGCGTAATTTTTCCTCGAGTACGCACGGATTTCAAATATTTACATTAATATCGATGTTATATGAACTGAATTTAAAGATTCTTTCGTATAATAATCACATAAAATTTAATGTAAAAATTATTTCCATTCAATTCATACAACATTATTAACGTTGACAAACCTTTTGACGTTCAAATGAAAAGGTATACTTATATAATTATTTTCATTTAGCTACTTGCAGATTTACCGATGAAGTTACTGGACATCTAGCGGTGAAGGCTTGCATTAATTGTGATTGAATTTTCACGAATTCAATCAAAATATTGAAATTCGGGAACGATTACTTTAATTTTAATGTCCGATGTCAAATTAAATCGGCATTAAATTTAAGATTTTTCATTGCAAATTTCTGTGGACCATTTCAAAATGAGTCATATTCACACGTTTTTTCATTTGACCCGTAAATAAATTTATTATAATTGGTTGGGGTGAATCATTAATTAAACTCTACAATTAACGTTAATTTGTTCAATAAAAAAATTTGTATTATAATAAATACGACTGTTCAATTACTCAAACAAACCAGCCCGTACTTCCATTGCCAAATCTTGTTTTCGTAACTATAACGCGTCCGCTCGTCTCCCCAGCGCGATATCGAACATTTTCCCTTTCAATTCATCGATAAAAGAAAACACAGGTTCGGCCACCGCCACCGCCGCACGATCGGACTTTCGCTATCGCGTCGTGTGGTACACGATTAGAGCTCTCGCGAGGCTCTGCGATGGGAAGGGCGCGAGGCATACCACCGATCGCGGTGGCGGTACAACGACGCGTATGCAGCCTCGCGGCCCGACACTCTCGCGTGCGTGTACTCGAGTTGGACGCGCGAGACCAGCCTCGCACTCGCTGCTGCTTTTCGAGTTATATAGCTCGTTGGGTGCGTATATATACGCGTGTGTGCGTATATCGTGCGTACCCAAGGCGCCTCTATTGCGCCTGCTGGGACTCTCGGGCTCCGTCCGGCTGCAGCGCAGCGGCAAGTGGGAGGAGTGAGTATAAAGTCGCGACTTGAACGATGGCGCCGGTTAGTGAGTGTTAGTGAGAGTGTGCTTCGACGCGGAGGAGCTTCGCAAACAACCATCTCGAAGGCGGCAGAAGAAAAAAAACGCCAAACACCATGAAGGTACGGAAAATACGCGCGTGCACATATGTGCTCCAGCTTAGGCGCTTCTTTCCTCTTTTTTCTATATATATATAATACTTTTTCTTGCTTGCCTGCGTACTTCTTCTCTTTTTTTCTTCTCTCTCTCGACAAAGATTTTCCACCCCGGCAATACTAGTGAACTTTGAGTGAACGCTTGCGTTTGTGTGCTGGTGCGAACGTCGATTCTCCGATCAACTTCTCCGGCTTTGTGCATATAGCAGACACACATACACACACACACACACACACACACACACATACATACACATAGGTATCCAGTTTGTGCATTTTTCTTCCTCGCCCGAGAGTTCATACGTGTGTGTGTTTGCCGCTGCTGCTGCTGCTGCTACGCCCGACGATAACTTTGTCATGTAGTGCCTTTACAAATTTCAATCACTCCTGTCGGTACTTTTTTAAAAGCCAGGGAGGATTTTTTTCTGCTCTACACGCTCCAAAGTGCTGCTGCTGCCGCTGGCTGCATCAGCGCGCGCGAGGCTTTTCTCCGATTTTTCGCGCGCGCACCGCTGAAAGCCGCACATCCGATTGATCTCGCAGCTGCACGTATATACACGCACACACACACACACATACGCGATCGCGTATAATGCCAAAAGCATGTTGATTTTTTTTCTTTCATCCTTTCTGCCGACGCCTTACACACGCACAGTTCTCGAGAGATCGTGTGCCGCACTACTCGACGCGCAAATAATTTTCGAGTTGCCGCTCGAGCAAAAAGGAACAACGGAGCAGCAGCACTACGGAGATGATTAGCTTTATACCCTCGCGCCGTCAATGTCTATTTGTCGTGTTACGTGCGTATATAGCACTGCATTTCGGAGGGCAATTATAATGCTGCATGACTCGTGTGCGCGCGCGGATAAATCCGAGAGCGAAAGCAAACTTCGAATGTTAATTAAGTATGTATGCAGTCGCGCCGACTGCCGACTCCTAACGCTCAAATTTTCAAACGAGGATTAAGATTATACATTAAGGAAAACAATTCCAAATTTTCCGTCTTTGTCTCTCTCTTTCTCTCTCTCTTTCTTTGTCAGAGGCTCCACTGAGAGGTGTGATGAGGTAAAACTTATACATGCATTCATGCAGTGCTTTGTAGGCCAAACGACGAAGAAGAAGAAGAAAGCATCGTGTGTCTCTGTGTGTGTGCAAAAGAGTGTCATTAGGCAGTGCGTGTATGTGTGTGTATGTGCACGCGGAGTCTCGTGACTCTGGGAAACGAAAGAAAAAGTTAGAAATCGCCCGATTCAGCCGCGAGAACACGAGTGCCCGAGATTTTTTATATACATATATGTACACGGATTACGCGCCAGTGTATAAATTCAATAAATGTTTGTGCGCGCGTGTGTTTTTTTTGCACACCATTCTCCGAGCGTCAAAAAAAAAAAAAAAAACAATCAATTTCGAATGTTCCCGCGGGCCACACAGATATCGTATGTACTCGGGGGCCACCGCACCGATCGCGTGCGTTTCGTTCGGTATGTCGAACGAAACGAGCGAGTAAAACCCAAAAAAAAAACGAGAGGAAAAGAAAGGAATCGAAATAAATAAAAAAAAAAAGAGAGAAAAAGAAAAAAAGTTGGAAATCGTGTCCGCTTCCGTCCGATGATAATAACACGCGACGACGATCGGCGAGCACAATAGCGCGTGCCGATTCGTTACTTCGAGAGCTTCGCTGCACGTATATACGTGCCTCGATATATATATATATGCCGCGCGATATAAACGAGATTTTACCTACATATATACCGCGAATCGCGTCGTCGTCGTCGTCGTCGGGTCGCGAGCGAGAGTGAACGCAGACACACATATCACACACTCACATACACATACACAGAGACAACGCATGTGAAAGTTGCAGCTCAAACGGCCGAGTAAACGGCCCCTCGAAGAGCTGGTCTCTCTCTCTCGGGCTATCGTGTCTGCGCGTGTATGCGTGCGTATTATATAGATGCTATATAACCTTTCGTCCGCGAGCGATATCTTTCTCTTTTTACTTTTTCCCTGATGCGCTGCGCTGCTCCGCGAGAGATGACCGTGTGTTGTGCCGTTGCCTCTTGACATTATTATTTTACAATGTTGAGCGCGTACACGAGACAATGAACTCATGATCGCGACGAGAGCCTATTATAATGCGCGCCGACACCGGCCGGGGTCTATGTCAAGGACATTGCGCTACTTTTTTTTTGTGTTCAACTCACGAGTGCCAGCTCGCGAGCTCCTCGAAAAATCGGTTCTTTGAAACGTCGCGCCGATCTAAAAACCTACGTATACATAATGTGGCAATTCATTTTAGAGATCGAGAGTAAAGTGTGTGTGCTCGTGTGCGTCGTTTTTTCGAAGGTAAAATTAACACTCGACGCGACCCGGCTAATGGAAAAGCCGCTCAAAACTATCTCTTACGAGTATATTAGCATACAGCACACCGTTGTTAGGAGGAAGTATACGTCGAGGTATACGTTTTCGTAAGGCATGGTATTTTTTTCGGATTGCCAAACTACTGCCTCAGTTAACTGGAGGGTAATTACTCATAACCGCGAAAGTTTAGAATGTATCCGCATCTAACCGCTTACGAGTAGAGAAATATACATACACATAGTGACACTGGAAAATTCTCAAAAATATTTACAGACGTCAAAGTTTTGAGATTAATCTAGTTTTAAAGCAACGCGTTTGTTTTGTTTTAACGATTGTACAAATCGGTTTTAAAACTCTAACGATACATTTTCTAAAAATTGCTAAATAAAAGTGAAAGTGCAGTCATGCTATATCGCGTGTGATCGAAGTCCACGCAGTCGATATGCTATTGCTCAAAGTTTATAAAATATTATTATTACTATAAAGCTATTATTTAAAAAAATCCCCGATTGTTTCTTTGTTAAATAAAATCAAAATGTGAAATAAAAAAGAGATCTTTTCATTAATTTAAAAAATTTAAAAAAAATGTTGTTTTACATTCGATTTCCTTCATTTTCATATTATTCACAATCTGATGGAGCTAACAAAACTTTTTAAACTCGTAAACAAATTTGTGGAACAAACCATTATTAAAAAACATTTTTGCATAAAATATTCGCATTCGTGGAAAAAGTATTACACGCAAACGTTAAAAATATTGATAATAATGACTTTCGAGTTCGCGTTACGGTTTGTACGCATCGCGCATTTTTACCCGTGGATAATAATAATAAAAAAAAAAACTATTTGAGGTAGCTTCAGTTTCACGGGATCCTCGTCACTTTGTTAAAAGCACGTTTCGATGCGTGTGTGTGCGTGCGAGTGTAATGCACGTTACAACGAAAATTTCAATATCAGCTTCTGGATAAACTTTCAGACGAATATTTCAAATAGCGGGCAAACACGCGCGCGACACAACTGAAATTTTACCATAACATATAATAAAACTTGTTATTATTCAACTGCGCGGCGTCTCGTTAGCATCGATACTTAATTTTTTTAATTGATGAAAGAGCGAATGTAATAATGACACACAACGTGCGGGCAATTATTCGCGTGTAAAAGTAAATAAGGCAAAATAGAATTCGGCATATAAAGGTATTTGAAAGTAAATTGGGTTATATACGTTTGGACTTCTTTTCGAGCATTCACTTTGAGAATACTCGCAGGTCGTATATATACGATGCGCTTGGGTGTGTTTGTGTACGTGTGTGTGTGTGTGTGTATGTAAGGGCCGAGCGCGGCGGCATACTATGCGGTCGCCCGAGCAAAGCTGCACACGTACCTTACATGTGCACGCGCAAGCTTCCGTACTCTCAATGCCGGGATTTCGTACGCGCATTTACTCTTCAAATAAAAATCTTTCTGTAAAAGCGTATATATGCGGCCCCGCGCGTGTACTCGTAATATCATAAAATCATTCCGCTATAAGGTTGCGAAGAAAATCGATTCGGTAAATATCATACGTCGGGATATATTAATTTTTATGCAATCACTGAACTTATTAGATAAA
Source organism: Trichogramma evanescens (assembly GCA_902732785.1). Taxonomy (NCBI): domain Eukaryota; kingdom Metazoa; phylum Arthropoda; class Insecta; order Hymenoptera; family Trichogrammatidae; genus Trichogramma; species Trichogramma evanescens. The sequence goes on along the minus strand of CACVKI010146042.1, from coordinate 103,962 downwards.
AAGTATAATTTCACATGTGTGTGGTGCGCGCGGCATTTTATTAGATTGCCACCATTACGCAAACTATATACACACACACACACGCATAAGTACATATAATGTTTTCTAAATAATGACGCAATCTCGCCGAGTTTTTTTTTCCTCCTTTTTTTTTCTTATTTTAATTTACAAAGGCAGAATTTAATGTAGAACATAATTCGAGGCGAGCAGAGCAGCGTGACGAGAGAGCCTCCGACCATGCAGAATGAGAGAGAGGCTCGTTTTTACTCACGAACAGTGCAGTGCAGCGGCAGCAGCATGATTCAAGGATGTATATATCCTACGGTAATCCCGCCCGCTCGCCGTCGTGTAGGACGATCGCATTGAATTTGCATTAGATGAAATGCCACGTTGGTTGGTAATAGTAGGGCTGGGCTGACCCTGACAGGCGAGCGTAGTCGAGCGTTTAGCCCGAGACGTATCGCACGCCATTTTACGCTGAAGTATCTATTTTATGGCTTTTATCGCTGTCAGCCACTCTTTACTTTTTTTTTTTTGGAACGTAAATTCAATTCTCTTTTATATGCATGTAATTCGACTGGACCCAGCCCCCGCGCGCTGCGATTGAACTCGTAAAGTGACGCGTGCTTTTTTATGCAGCTGTATAACGCCTCGATATCGGGGCTCTTACAGGAGCATAAAGAGGATTTCACTCGGATAGTCACCCGTGCTCCGCGGAGAAGTCTCGAAGAACAGTATAAGGAACTCATGTAGATGTGTTCGCGCGAATGATCGCAGGCTCGCACGTATAAACAACTACAATAATGTGCGCTATAGCTGCCTACAGCTATCGGTGCATTCGCCCGGTATTATATACAAAACTTGCAGCTCTGTGTGCGCGCGTTTGCCATATAGGAAGCTGCTGCATATAACATCGAGTTTAACTTTCACCCCGAGGCGCTGCTTGACACATAACACGTGTGTCGCTTCGCGACTGCTGAAAATTTTGCCTGCACAGCAGCAGCAGCAGCAACGGAGCGTGTCCTTTTATTATTATACGCCGTAACGTACTAATTGTAAACATTTCTGAGATAAGCTTGCACCGCAGGCGTGTATGTATCTGTTTATATGCGAGTCCGCAAGCTGGGCCGAGGCATTCGATTGCGCACGTAGTGGTGTAGTCTACACGTGGCTCTGTGAGGGAGAGAGAGAGAGAAAGAGAAATTTTAATAACTGCGTGACTTATTAATTATCATTGGACCAGGTGAAACCTAGAAATGCTGATAATAATTATTATGATAAAAATCGAAACAAAATAACTCCAATGGAATAAAGTAAAAAGAAGAACGGGGGGGGGGTGTGACTGCATAGCTTGCGGCAAGGGTATATAGAGCTCATTTCTCATCTACTGCGATGAGGCAAACCTTCGAGAACCGAGGCTTGAAATTCGAGAAACCCCTAATGAGAGCGCGCGCGGGCGAGGCTTGCGAATGGTCTTATCGTCGTCAAATTGCACGACGACGACGATATCGACTGTTTTAAGGAATTTCAGCTTTCTTTAAACATGGTTGACTGTTTTAATTTTCTTCATTTTTGCATTCCAAATAATGTTTTTTACTGCCAACGATCGAGGCTCGTTAAATCGGAACTACCCGGCGTTACGTAGTATGTACGTAAATATAGTTTTAGAATTGCTGTCGTAAATATATTTTTGAGATAGATGCATAACAGCATCCTGTTATATTTACGATACAATAATAGTCGGACTCACGTAGGTCGACTAAAATGTTACATTTGTAAAATGTTGGTCCCATATCGAAAAATTAACTTTATCTAGTTTAATAGTCAAACATAGAATGAACGACGCTTTACATTACTCCTCATACATTCCACTCGTTTACATTTAATGTTTTTACTGTCTCGAGCTTCGAAACAAAAAAAAATTATAAAATTAACACGGACAATTTTGGAGTTGATCGTTTACTCCAAGGTAGCAGCATTTAGTAATTGCGACGTGTCGATGCTTGCCCTTATGCTATTTTACAAGCGAGTTATAAGAATCGAATCAAAAATAGATCACATGAATGGAAATCACCCTTCAATTTTTAAAGCCTTGCTTTGGATTTATACAATTATTTTCATTTTCTTCTTGTAGATTCACAGTTAAAGGTACTCGCCATCTAGCGGAGAAACCTTAAAGAGTGGTATTATTGCATCTAAGTGTTTGAAAATTAATCTACATTTCTTGTACTATTTAATCTGTCATTTAAAAGACGCTTAGCATTTCTAGCATACTCGTATAAGAAAAATTGTCAAAACAAGCTAATAAATAATACTGTGTTTTTAATAATTTTGAATGGTCAGTTTCTAGTTACTGGGACATTATCAATATTTAGCTTTTGTATCAAAATAGAAGAAAATATCCAGGACCGGTTAAAGATAATCTCAGTTATTGGTTTTTATATCTAAATTGAATTCGAGCATTTTGGGGTATGCGCGCCATTTACGATCAATCGGCTAACTATAAAATGTTCAGACTAAGAAATTGTCGAACATCTCAAGCTGTACTGATAGAGTAATTCGTCGGAAAGCATGTCTTTCTTCTCATTTTCACACTAATAAAATATATCGTAGCACCTAATACTGATTTATTTTTTTGAATTTATAAAATATTTATTTGAATGCTTATATTTAATTATTAAATTATTAAGTTTAAATGAATATCTAATTTATTCAAAAAAATATTTGAAATAGGATCTCCAGAGTTTTGCGAAAAAAAAAACTAATAAAATAAATAAGCTTATCGATTCAAAAAATTACAGGTGCCACCGACATTTTTTTTCGGTGCGTAAATTTTCCATGCATCTTTTTTTTCCATCTTTCGACGCACCTGCGCACGTGTTATACACTCTCTCGCAGCTGTCTCTCGAGAATGCCTGGCACACGCGCGCATCTAATAATCGAGCTTGCAGCAGCGGCAGCGATCTCGCGCGTACACGCGACGACAGTGATTACCTTGTCAACTCGCAAGTCAAAGTTCGGCTAATAATTAGTTATATATAAGCATACACACAGAGTGAGACTGCTGCTGCTGCTGCTACCCGCGTAAGCCTGTCTCGCAGCTCTCTCTCTTTAGCTCTCGAGCTCTCTTTGTCGCAAACAAATATAAGTAAAAAGTTGTTTCTGCGCGCACGTCTTAATCATCTCAAAAAAAAATTGAAAAACTTTCGATTAATTTTCCATTAATTTCAATTTTTCACGGCGCAAGCTCTGTCTCTTATGTTTGTGTATAGATAGGCAGCAGGAGGATCGTCCGTCGAAAAAAACTTTGCGAAAAACAAAATACGCCAAGAGGCGCGCGTGGAAAATTTTACGTTTTAATTCAATATTTATAACGTTTATATTAAATTTGGCCCGTCTGTACGTATACGTATGGTCGACGTTCGAACTTGTATTCTGGTGGGAGTATATATAACGTGTATACACACAGGAGCCAGGAGCGAGTGTGTCCACCTATCTGCTCCACGTATGGTTGAAACGTACGACCGTATAATAATCTACAACTTACTTATATATATACGCGTGGCAGGCAGAGGCAGGCAGGCAGCGGGGATGCGAATTAATATTATATTTTATTATACATAGAGCCTCTGCGCGCGAATATTCCCATGTCAAAGATATATTATATACACTATAAAAGCGCAGCGCGCGCCAAAGTGAAGTATCGATTTTTGTATATGTATATCCAGCAGCAGCAGCAGCTTGGTGCCGTCGCTGCTGCTATACTACTGCTGGCCGCGCGGGTAGTGAGCCATTTATTTCGCGACGGCTGCTCCAGCTGTCTATAAATTATTTACGATTTATACAAATTTTCGCGTGTTTTAGGGCGTGCTTCGTAGCAACAGCTTTTCCCCATATCGCGCGAGCTTAATTCAGCATCGTGCCGAGCTTTTTCGACGTTATACCTATATCCGTACCATCACTTTTGCAGCGGAAAGCTCTGCGAGCTCGACGCTCGGTTCCACGTTTTATTATATAAGAACAACCAGTCGTTTGATTGCCTCTCGTCTCTGACTTGCGATGCTGCGCGCGTTACAAGCTACCCCACACCAAGTGAGAGAGAGAGAGTGAGCCCTTCAGGCTGTAGCCGTATATACATTCCTGTTGTTTATTACCTCAGCTGCAGCTCGTATAATTACGATGCAACAGCTCTTTGGGAAGAGCTTTTCCTTATACTTGACAAGCGCCTCTGCCGCCGCTGCTGCTGCTACGTCTACGTCTGTATTCAAATACGCGATACATATAGCGTCTACACATTTTCCTCTAATACATTGTTGTGTGTGCCGCGCAGCAGTCAATTTCATGGTTTTACTCACAGTGAATATGTTTTACTTTTATTTTTTATTACTACCGCGTGTATTGGCTCGGATATCGATTGATGCGTAGTACACATATATACAATATGCAAGCCTTACAATTATCATACATACGCTTTCACGAGAACGAAAACAAAATGTATTTTTCCTTTTTTTCTAGTCAATTTACAATTTTCATTATTATATACGCGACAACGAGTATAAAACGACCAAGTACTCGTTATAATAACATTACAGGGTGCGCGAGATTTTTTCATATTAACAATACGCTACTTATTATTTTTCGCTGTGTGCCGCCTCCCGCACACCGCTACGTGTGCCCTCCTCCTGCTCCTCCTCCTCGAGTTAAGTAGAGAAAAATTGCTCGCTTGTAATATGTGCAGCAGAGTAGCAGCTCGTGGCATAGAGAGAGAGAGAGAGAGAGCGCGCGCGTATATTAATCGATTTTCTGGGCGATGCACGCGCGCTCGGAGCAGCAGCAGCAGCAGCTCACAACCATCGCGCGTCTCGAGCGCGAGGCGTTTCCTTGTTAAAGCTCGTGTACTGCTACTATATGTATATTATACGCGTCCTAAATGTATACATGCAATTTTACCCGGAGATTTTCTCGAATGTACATATATATATGTATCGATTTTGCGGCCTCCGAACCCACACATGCACCCCGCGTGCAGCACACGCGTGTACAATTACAGAGTTTATATTATAATGCTGCTGCTGATGCATGCGGCGCCGGAGTATAGTGCCAGTACGGAGTACATTTGCGTGCGCGCCCTTCAACACGACGACGACGAGGTGCAGCCGACAACACGTAGCGGAGAGTAAAGGTTTTCCCTTCAAAACGCGATCCACGCCAGAGCTGCACACAGCTGCCAATCTCCTCGTGTGCAGCCGAAGCTATATTATATATTATTACGAACGAGAGCAGGTATAGCACGAGAGCCCCGGAGCTTGTCCATCGAAAGCTCGCTGATCGATACGATCGTTATTGTTACACGTTACATCATAGTTGGATTTATACGAAATATATGGGTGGATTAATAATGGCGCGCGTGTAACAGCGCGTGTATCGGTGGCCCCCGCAAGATGTTCTCGGCGCGAACGAGCTGTATACCTAACTATACATGACTTGGTCGTCGTCGTCGTCGCAGCCTCGCCGAAGAACATCTGGTGTCACTCGCTCGCGCGCGAACTTTGCCGACTGGGCAACTGACGACGACGATGACGCCGCTGCTGCTGCTGCTGCTACCGCGTACACCCAAGTTTATAATATAACTTTATAACTTTATTTACAAGGAGATAGATTAACCTCGTGGAATTTCGTTTAAGAAATTATAGATATATCTCGCGGTATACCCATGCCCGGAATACATTAGAAAAGGAAAAGAAGGGGGAAAACTTCACGCCTCGGGCGACGCAGAAAAGTCACTTTAAAAAATTTCGCCCCACTGACATCCGAGTTCGTACAATGTGTGTATTATAAGCTTATGATACGGGACCGATGTGGCGTATCGGAGAGCTGTGAAAAAAATTTAGAGTCTTTTCGCGCGTAATGTAAAGCAGCAAAAAGCGTTGGGGGAGTTGTATACGCGCGAACTCGCGTCTATTTCACGACGTAAAGTCATAATATAAGCTTGATAGCGGTTTATGTACCTTCGAAATCATCCCCCGAAACAAGAACTACTCCAAGTTTTATCAAAGTTCAATCATAGGTTTCTCATCCAACTTCTTCGGCCCATATATACGCGGGGTTAAATGTACGTTCAGGTAAAGTATGTTATTAAGAAACTGCGATTAAGAAGTTGCATGTGGAAAGTTTGACGGATTTATGGTGATAATTCATTTGATTGCTGTAAAAATGGTGCTTTTTTAAAACGCACTTGAAAAAACAACAACGTCGAGAAATTTTCACACCTCTTTTTGTGTTTTGAAACTTAATCACGGAAGTTAATTAATTCGTAATTGAAAATTAACAATCTCGTTTACGTCGTGAATCTTATCGAAAAATCAATCGCGTGAAAATGCGCTAAAAGCTCGCGGGCATTTATTTTACAGTCGACGCGAAACAATGTAGCAGCGCGAAATAATTAATGTTTGAAAAACGTGAAAGTTATAGTAATAGTCACAGCTCGTTTGCCAACGATTTTTTTATTATATATTTTTGTGTGTGTGTGTGTGTGTGTGTGTGTGTGCTCTGGTCGAGGGCATTGAAAAACAAGAGATTGTTCCCACGAAATTAGCGCGCACCGCGCCGATCTCTCGAAATATTCTCACATAGATAAGAGGTCGAAAAAATAGGCTTTTTGCAGCTCTCCTCTCGCGTTTCAAGCGGGATGACATGGGCGTAATTTGCGCGCTGGCCAATTTTCGAGATACGAGCCCATATAACGACTTTTTATTGTTCGCGCGCGCGCCCGGCAGAGACAATGGCTCCGGCCGTTTCGAACTGCCGCGCGCACAGTGACTCTGAAAAGTCTTTGATTTTTCAAATTATATATCCTCTCTCTCTCTGCCTGCGGCACGCTTTTTACACGCGAGCGCGAGCCGCGGGATTAACATTGCAACGGGAGTTTACCTCAATTTTCGAAAACAACAACAACAACAGCAGTAGCAAGTAGCAACGATGCCGCTCCTGCACCCGCGCGCAAAATTACTCAACGCTCGAAACTTTTCCTTCTTCGAAGAGCAGTAATATTGTAATATAACTCGCAGTTTTAAAAAAGTTCCCTTCGTTTTCTTCTTTCTCACGAAACAATAATATTTCTTGATAGCAACGACGACGTCGCGCTAAGCCGAGCTAGATATGATCAAATAATCTTGCAGAGATAGGAGAGAGAAAAAATGAGGACCTCGGCAGAAAACATTAAGAGTCTCTTATCCGGCGCGCGTACGTCACTACTGTACTCCGGCCGTGACTGAAGTTATTCAACGCAAAAAATTTTGCACTTATATTAAATTTTTCATCCGACTCGATGTATTATAATCATATATTTCGCTGCCTAAGATCTATCCCTCCTCCCCAGCGGGAAGAGCAACGCGCGATGAGAAATTCGCCTTTTGACACGATGTTCGCTCTTATACTTACATTTGTGAACTCGATATGATACGCATACGAGAATAAACGAATGCGTATTCTATCTCCTGCATACAAATCAAATAAATCCGTGTGACTTTCTCTATTCTTCGGCGCATCGAACAAGTGCGAAGGAAGGATCCTCCGGAGGTAGTAAATTTCCACCTTATTTCGCGCTCGTATATATCCGAAGAGCTATAGCTCGTGACACGAAGTGTACATATACCTCGAGTGACAAATTTCCGATCGAGTATATATACGCAATAGAGTACACACACTTGCACTCGTCGATCGCCGTATATTGTTTACGCGTGCATGGATGTTTACACACACATATATACTCCGCGCTTATTTGGTTTATATATTTTAACCACGTAGCATAATAATAAAAGGGGTAATTTGTTACAGCAGCTGCTGGCGGTGGCGTTCGTTCTCGCGCTCTACGCTTCGGCTGTTCAAACCTCACCGACGACGACGACGACGAGCGACGATCAATCTCAAGAGCAGCAGCAAAAGTCCAGCAACGATGTGTCTCTCGCAGCGGTCAAACAGCTCCAGAGGTTGGCGCACTTTCCACGCAGCGGTTTCCTCGACACCGCCACCAACAATAAACAGCAGCAGCTGCAGCGACAGCATCGGGTCAAGTCCGGAAAATCTCGCGGACGCAGCAGCGGCAATCAGCTGCAGTCGTCGGCGAATTCCGTCGACGATGCCAGCACCACCACCACCCTCGAAATTCCCATCGATCTGACCGAGCTGCTGCGCATAATCGGCGAAGGCAGCACCACCAATGGCAATTCGAAGAATAACGGTCGGATCACGGCCAAGCAGATGCTCGCCCTGGATCGCTACGCCGACAAGATCATGAAGGACGAGCGGGTGATGAGCTACGTGCAGGACCGCATCAAGCGCGACCACACCACGGGCTACGATTACGCGCCGCCGCCGCCCCACGACAGCTACGGGCCACCCGCGCCCGTCTACGGGCCTCCGCCGGCCCAGCATCACGGGGGTGGCAGCGACAGCGCCTCGTTCTTCACGGGCCTCGTGGGCGGCCTGATCGGCAGCTCGGCCAGCCTGTCCAAGGGCTCGGTCGTCGCCTCGGCCCAGGGCAGTCACGCTCCACCGGCTCTGCCGCAGCACCACCCGGTGGTCTACGGGCCACCCGCCCCGGTCTACGGTCCCCCCAAGTATCCCACGGTAAGTATTTACGCGTGAGAGTATGTTTGAGGATCGCGTGTATTTGAGGATCGTTTCGTGAATCATCGCATTTAATTTGACGCAAACTGTTTTACGTTTTATAAAAGGCTCTCTCCCGGCAATCGATAATAACTTTAAATATTGATAAATAACATGTACTTCTTTTCAGCACGACAGATCGTCAGCCGACGCGCCGCGGTGTCGCTGGTGTGCGACGGGAGGGGGAGAGAGAGAGATGATTTCGGGGCTCGTGCCTAGGATATAGAGGCCCGCGAGCCGAGACCGTTACCGACTCTGTTAACGATTGCGTCACGTAATTAGGCACGCGCTTGCCTATATCTTGTCATCGTCACTTCGCGAGTACAGAGTAGAATTTATAAGACGAGTCAATGTGATTTGTGCAACTGCAGTACGCGTGTGAGAGTGCCTTTCGTTGCGAGGGTGCCAAGCGAGCCATCCGAATAGGCCGACAACCAATTGTAAGTACTTGTTCGACTAAAAAGCAATCTCTCTCTCTCGTCGTACACCCAGCGAGGCAGCGGTCCGCGGAGACAGAGTCGTGCGCGCGAATCTCATCCTCGGCAGAAGCCGACTCGATTTATTGTTTTTTTTCCACATCACAGGCCATTGCCTGAGCTAATCTACATTGTTTCTTTGTGCTTCTTTAGTGTTAGTTTTCTTATTAATTAATAAATCGATTTATATAAAATATAAAGCACGACTATTTCCTGAGCCAAACCTCACTCTGCTCATCCGAACCACGGATACTCACGATCAATTTCCCCGTTATATAATATAAAAGAGGATATTGATTTGAAACCCCTGCAGCTATACTTATACAATTACTTTAACTTATTGCAACTTGCAGATTTACAGATGACGGTACTCGCCATCTAGCGGTAGAAGTGGGCACGAATCGTAATCGAGGTCTTATGAATTTTTTAAACGATTTCAGTCAAAATGTTTGAATAGAATAACATCATTTTTGTTCATATTGGCATTAAAAATAGTGTATTGATTGCATTTTCGAGCATTTTTTGTGCACTTTATGTAAAAAATCAAATTAGTACTGATACGTAAATACTCAACGAAGATTTCATGTAAGAATGCCTTAAATAAAATTCAGTATCTGTTTCTTCAAGTTTAATGTCTTATTTTAAATCAAATCTGCATTAAATTTAAGACTTTTTTAAGCAACGTACTCTGTGCGTGTGATCGCGAGAGGCGAAAGTCTGCGACATTAGATCGCGAGCGAATCGGGCTTTGTAAATCTGAATCTCGCGCTTTCTGCTCATTTAATGGATCGAGCTATTGGTGTGGACGATTTGTACATTTGATTCGAGGATACGGTGATATAAAAATAAAAGCAAACCTATACGCCAACGATCGATTTACAAATCATCATTCATATGCATATCGCTCAAGCTAATTGCAAGTGAGCATAATATGTGGCAAGAATCGACTTATTAAAGGATAAACAAGCTTGCGATATAATGTAAATTTTTTATATTCAAATATACTCCGGAAACGAGTCTGTTTACATGCATACGCGTAAATAAATAATTTACCGACTCGTGTTGACGCGATTGTGCAAATATATCTATCGCGCGATAAATATAAATACTCGACCACGTCCAGACACATTTAATTGCTGCGCGCGACCATATAGCATATATATAATATTTCTGCAAGAGTATCGCATATTGGAATTTGATTGCGCATATAATTATACGAATATACGAATCAACGAATACCGATATGCGCGCTCGGAGTAATCACAGGCAGCAGCAGCAGCTCACCGGCTCGAAAGTTTTCGAGCAAATATTTGCGCTCAAACGTTTTCTGTATGCGCGGAAAATATAAGCGCTCCTATCTACCTACCTTACCTACCTATATATTTCGTAATCCGGCGCGACAGGCGGATTGTAGAATTTCGAGCTCTAATATAAAAGACGCTCGAGCGCGTGCATACATATACACGCGCGGAACGTTTATAAGTTTTTACATGCATAATATCGTCGTCCTGCGACGTCAGGGGGGCAGCGCCGCGCCGCGCCGTAATCACTTTTAATGCAAACATGTATATATAATACTCGGGCTGCCGATCCTCGCAGCCGAGGAGAAAGAGAAGCGAAGCAGCAGCAGCAGCAGCGGTGTGGCTCGCTCGCGTGTATGTAGGTCGTTGTGCCGTGCGCGCGGCGTGTGCCACGATTAAGGAGGGAAAAGCGTGTATAAGCTGTTTTCCCATCATATTGCGAGCCACCGCAGCCGCCTGACTACTGTCACTCGCTGGATATTTCATGAAGCAGCAGCGCTAGCGGTAGCGACACAAGGCCTAAAGTAAAGTTTCACTTGGAACTGATAGACTGGAGTATATAGGAGAGAGAGAAAAATATAAAAAATATATATAAAGGTGCTATGTATATATCGACGCGAGGGCACGCGCGCGGGTCGAGATGAATTATTTAGAATCGCACACGTCTCGAGAGAGACGTAGAACGAGAGGTAGAATGAAAATAGACAGGATATCGAGGGGGACTTCGCACGATTCCAAACAAATGAAATGACAAAATATCCTCATTCTATTTATTTTATTTTTTTGCCTAAATTAAAAACGATCGACGATTTTCCAGTACGGCCATCACGAGCATCACGAGCACCATCAGGTAACACCCTGGGATCTGAAAAAGGCGATCATCAACTCGCTGATCCAGGCGGTCAAAGCCGTGGGCGGCGGCTTTCTCGCCCTCAACGGCCAGATCATCAAAGGCAGCGGCTTCCTCGTGCAGACAAAGGGTCGTCTAATCAGCGGCGCCGGCGAGGCTATCAGCGGTCTGGGCAAAACTTTGGCCACCGGTGCGACGAAGCCAACGACGACGCAACATCATCACACCACATCGTACGAGCATCACGGCTACGCTTACGGACCACCGCCGGTGGTGCATAATCATTACGCTGGTGAGTGTACTGCCACTACTCTGTACTGTGTGCGTTCTATTAAAGAGAGTCTCACGCGTGAAAATTGTATCGATCGCCAATGGGAGGAGTCGAGGGTAAAATTGTCTTTTATGGTGAACTTTTTTTCATTTTTTAGGACACGATCATCATTACGCTGGAGCACCACCGCCGACTGACTCGTATCAACATGGTTTCGGAGCAGCGACCGATGGTAAGATTGAAATATTTCCAATAACAATAATGGTAAAGGAATAAAGGGGGAGTAACAATTTTGCTTGTAAACCTGCTTCGTTTAGTGTTTTTATATAGACGTAGTGTAATTATTAGAATTCATTTCTCTATGCGTAATTTTGTAAAATAAAATATATGAGATCTCTAGTAAGCACGTATGTACATCGCTGTAAAAAAAAAGTTTCAATCACACTTAAAATGTAATGTAAATATTTCGCGGCGCACTTGTCTAATTGCAATTAAATAATTTTCTCACTCGTAATTTCAAATAATGAAGATTTTTATTGATGCCATAATACATTACTCTCTCGATCTCTTTTTTAATTAATATAAAACTTTATAATTAATCCTCTTATATACGGCGCGTGGGTGTCGATGAACAAATTTGCATTACTTTGCCCATATTACGAGTTATATACGTACTCGAAATAATATAATAATTTAATAAAATTGAAATAATTAATTTCTACGTCGCGTCGAGGGTATACCAACTAGCCACGCACACTAGACACTCACCTTGCCTGCCTGTACTACCAGTAGCTCTTACGTTTTCATTCTAAGTAAAAACAACTGTGTTTCTTGGGTGATTCGAAAGTCTCCTCGGCGCAGCAACTATTACACGAATGGATCCGGTTCTATTATTAGGTGCACAATATTACCTTTGATGGAAATTAAATTATTCTTATACATACTGTTTGTTTCACTGCCAATTTAAGACTGTGTACATTTTTTTCTCTCTCTCTCTCTCTCTCTTTTCTCTCACTCTCTATATCTCTTCAAAATCCTTTCAAAAATATATCTTTGTTGTTGACTCGAGGTCCTTCGCCTCTATGTATACTTTGTCTCGATGGAACTTAATGTGTCTTACAAAAACAAAACAAAAAACAGTGACTAACTAGTTAGGTATTAACGACAATCTGACACGACGTTACGTTATTATAGTCCACGACGACAGCCAAGCCGGACTGTTGGTCGCGCAACCTGTGCCCGACCTAGACCATCTCCATCATCATCAACACCAGCATCAGCATCAATCGGACGACGGCTTCGAAGTGCCACCGCAGCAAGACGACGCCCACGTCGAATACCAAACGTTCGATCACGGAGCAGCCAGCGGCGTCGACGACGGCGTTGCCGGCAAAAGCAAGAACGAAAAGGTCAAGGAGGCGATCGCCCAGTTGGCCGCTTTCTCGGCCCAGTACAAAAAGAACAAAGGAACAAAGACGACGACGTCGACGAGTGGACACCAACACAGCAGCGACGGCGGTATCGAAGTGCCCACGAAACCGCTTCAATTGCAGGATTACAATCAGGAGAGTCACGATCTTTATCCGCCGCTTGGCAACGGTCCCGCGGACAGCGGCGGCAATCATCATCATCAAGCCGCCGCCAGTCACGGTGGCGTCGAGCAACATCATTACACGACGCTCGACCAAGTCGACGACAAGTACAAGCATCCGCCGATCACCATCGAGGACACTTACCTGCAGCATCAGCATCAGCAACTGCATCATCAGGGTGCTGGCTACGGACAGGCCGATTTGGAATCGCCGCATTACGCCTACGTTACGCAGCCTCATCTGCATCATCATCAGTACGGCCAGCCTCGACCGCACCACCACAAACAAATATCCTTCAACATACCCGACGTGCACTTCGAGATATCCGACGAGGACATAACAGGATTCGAGAAGGGAGCTTTCGAGCAGCCTCACCATCATCGACATCCGTTCCCGACGATGGACGGCCCGTTGAAAATACCGATTATCGGGCCCTACTCGCCGCATCAGGGCTTTCCACCGGCCCACCTGAACTCGATACACGACATAGGCATCAAGTATCCGGGAATTCACAGGCCCAGCTTCGAGATTAAACAGTCGATCGGTTACGAGATCGCTAATCGACGGGACGATCGAGAATCCGAAAGAAAAGTCAATAGGCTATAATGAAACTCGTTACGTTTTTTTGCCTCGCATCCCCCTGCTCACAAAAAAGGGCAATAGAGGCAATAGAGAAGAATTTGAATGACACAAGGTAAACGCATTACTGGACGATTTTGACGAAAGTTCGATTACGTCTTGATAAATTAATGATAACAAGTTCGTTGACCGGATAGGCGGCCGTGCACGGCCTCAGACGAATTTTTCTTTTTTTTGTACGTAACTCGATACATACGTCAGAGGAGAGTAACGATTTAGCTTCGACGGACGGATATATAACTTTGTGCGCGCCGTAGTCCTTTGAGTGTATACCCGGTACTTCGTCAAATATCTATTTCCGTTCGAAATGAATTTCATCCTTGTGTATATGCTCCTTCCTCCAAGGATATCAATATTTACTCGAAAGCTCGTATTATTATATCTTTGCAACTAGAAAGGGAGAAAAAGAGGAGTTTCGCGCTCGCATAGGAAAATACAATTTTTAACTCGATAGCGCACGAAACGCGATCGCACGAGCGATATAAATTTTGGAGCGTAAATTGGTATACACGTGCGCGCACATCATTCGAAAGGAGCTTTAAACGCCCCCTTGGACTGCGAGGTAATTATTTTTGATCCTCGAGGTTACGAGCTTCATACGTACACATTTGAATCATTTTTGTATTTGCTCGAGTCTTTTGAGAGCTTTGTTAAAGATTTTTGAAGGAATAAAAACGCTGCAAGTTTCGCTTGTTTGTCCGGAAAGTAAGGACGAAAAAGAAAAGAAAAGAGGATTTTAAATAATTTAAGTACTTTTGTAATTAAAAGTAGCATTGAATCGGATATGGTGTTGTTGCAAGCGCTATTTGCAGATGTGCAAAGTGGCAACCATAATCTGTACCTTAAACGTGGTTGATGTATACGATCAAAACGGTCACGATGTTGTTTTTCAGATATTTGTACAATCCAGTTTTGAAAAAATGGAATTAAATAAGAATATAAATACACGATGTTTGTACAGATACTCAGATTTAATTACACTGAACAAAACTGCACTTATACATTATTAATGCACTATAAATACAACACTCATTGTACTTTATCATTGAATCATCAATCCTGCACCTCATTGATGATATTGTTAGACTCACACGAAAAAAATTAAATGAAATATTTACAAAATTTGTTATAATATATAAAAAATTTTGGTATTTAATAAATATTAATAAAATTTTAAACTCACAAATTTTATAAGTATTACGTGGGAGTCGTGTACACAAAATTACAATGTTTGCGCGAATTTTATTAAAATCTTTGATTATTTTTGCAGTTGTTTATGCTTACGCATATTATCCGCCTGTTGGAGGATATAAAAAATATACTCACATAGGATAAGGCAAAATCGGGGGAGAAGCAAGATCAATGGCACGACGACTTTTTGGAGAAACAGTTCGACGAACCTTGGGGGTCAAAGCTGCTTTTCCATTGATATTCGATGCCTATCGTCATTTTTACTCTCTCTATTTCTATCTCTCTCTCCTCTCTGAGTGTGTGAGCGACGTGTGGAAGAGTTCTCGGAGTGTCTCATCTCGTTGTATTTTCAAAGAAACTGTTACAGAAGATATTTCCATTGATAATGTTACAAAGAGTACTGCACTCTTATATACAGATGTAGATATATTATGCTTTGCGTATGAAAGAGTCAGTGCTTGATTAATAATGCGTACGTCGTTTTGAAATTATTGAAAAATTTATAGCACATTTTCTTCATTCACTGTAGCTTTGTTGTTTGAATGAGGAAAATTTAAGGCGCCATCTAGGATTAGAAAAATATATATTATATATTTTTTAAGTTATAAGTTTTGTAAAAGCTTAAATGTTATTCGTCGAATAATTTACAAATTAAGTAATTATAAGTTTTTAAAACAAATGTTTTTTTATAAAATTCGCTGTATATCTTTACAATTGTTTGCTTTTATTAAACTACTTGTAAGGCTGTTATTATTATCGACAAAGAGTTGCAATTGTATTCTTTTGTAAAATTAATTTTACAAGTCAATCTTTTCATAATTAAAGAGAGAAAAAAACTACATTGAATTAATTTTGATTCAAATCACACAACTAATTAGTTTCCCAAAATTCATTTCTTATATACCGTAGGCACAATGTTTTACGTGCAATAATTACGTAAAACAGCTCTCGCGCGGCTCGACCATATTGCAAAGCCGCCTTTGTTCGGAAGATGTTTGAGTCTGTTAACTGCATTTTCTCGCTATATCTCATTTTCCGCGCTCTCTCTCGAAATAATAAACTGAAACTAAACTTTATAATAAGTTGATTGAATTATAAAAAAAAATCAGTTCAACTCGATCGAGCTTGTACGCCCGGAAAATGGAATTAGCTCAATTTTCACGGAGGCATAAATAATTAATACGTGAAATTGTGAAATGCGCGCGAGCTTATTAGCATAGCATATGTCTAAATTATGATGGAAGTTTGTATCGTATTATTTGGTGATGATAATACATTCGGCTATATTTGTTCCAATTTATTCAGATATGAAAGAGTTTTTATTTTTATCAGAATAATTGAATCGTTTCTGTTCTAACGTGACACTATTTTGTAATGACAATAAAATATAAACTATTTTATCATTAGGGTCAACAAAAAATTCACAATATCAAATTTCACTTGGCAAGCAAAAATGAAAATGTGGATCAACTTTTGATTAATAGCGTCAAAAATAGAAAGCATGAAAGATCTTAAATACACAGGCAAATACGACCGTGATAGAGAGATTTTAATGATATCAATAGAGATTATAGAGAAAATGTTGATAATATATAGTAATAATACACTGCATCTGTCAGTGAGATTTGTATTTGCTTTCAAATATATATATGAACGTAAGGACACGTTACTTTCAAATGGTTCAACATGATAAGGCAGAAATTTACGAAATCTTTTTTCACCAATTTCAAAATCCTAGTAATTCTTCAATAAATTTTCATACAGTTTTTCCTCCACAAATGTTATGTCTCAAAGCTGATCCTTCGAAGATTTTTTTTTTTTTTTTAACAGACACACACGTGGGGCAGGTCTTTGTGGGATCAAACAAAACAACGCGGGGGATAGCTTTTTTAGGTGTTCGCGGGCTAGAAACCCCAAAGGAATTTTTTTAATAAATCAAAGTTGCGGCTTATAGGACCTTGTTAGGCGATACCGTATGTATATATCGAAAAAACAACAGCATAAGCGACAGTTTGCGCTCGTATACAGGAGAGTTTCGAAGCGGCGCGCACGATTTAACGACGCGTATCGTCGGCTGTTTGTCAAGGACGATGACACACGATCGAGCCCATGTGTGATCGAGGGCCACAGGGCCAACCGAGAGATTTTCGTACTCGCATGGAAAAACAGATTTTCTTGTTATAAAGTGAGTTTTTAGAATTCCGGTTTTATGTTCGCGGAAAAATTGCGGGAAACCTTTACCATTTGCTGCATACGTATGTCGAGATAAAAATTTTTGTCGAGCTATATTGCGCGCTCAAAAATCTCCGATTGAGAATTCTGGCAGGATTTCAGAAAAGACGCGCGCGTAGAGAGATCGTGTAACAATGTAACAAATGCGTGCATCACAGTCCAAGAAAGCGTTACACCGTGTGCAGTGTTTACGATGCTGTACTTGCGGACAACGATATATTAATTTATACGGTATTATCGCAAAGGGTCTGCGATATGTAAATTTACATTATATATGATAAGGAAGCTTGCGCCGCGCGCCAAACTTTGCAGCAGTAGCAGCAGATGCTGCACCATCGGTTTCCGGGGAAATTATTCACGCAGGGAAGACTCGGTCGGCCCCGCGTCGACGCTCGCTCGCGTCGAGGCATTCGAGTCTGTATAATACGTAAACTCGAGGTGGTGGTTTCTGCGCCGTACATACCCTCGCGCGCGGGGAATAACTCGATCATATTTCGATGCGCGGAGAATTCGCCGCGGCCCTGCTGCTGCGAGAGATAGAGAGAGAGAAGATATACACTTGGATCGTTAGGTCAGTTTGCTTGGCTGCACATGCTCGCTTGCGCACTCGCTGGATGCGGTGTAAAGCGCGCTTCGGTGTAAAATACATACATTTTCGAGAGGGGAATTCATCGCGGTCAGAATGGCGAAGTTGCGGTGGATATAAAGAAATTTTTGAAAAATCTAATGATCTTCATTCAGATCGGATCAACGCTCGTTATACAAAAGTGATTACATCAAACTAATGAGACGATTTCATTACTTCCCTCGTACTCGGTCAACTTAATAATTCTGAAAACATACAATACCGATCAAACTTACTTAGACTACGTTTTAGCTCTCGCGATCTCTATACGCGATCTCGATCATTTTCACAAATATTATAATGCACGCGGCAACGATCTCGAACGTTATAATATTTTTGCCGCATTAACTCGACGTTATATTATATACAGGCTGCGAGAGACTTTTACGCGTCAGCGGGTAGGCGCTCATCACGTATATAGTGTATTAGACGCGGGCGCGTGACGACGTCGATTTTATATATTATACATATACGAGTGTCGTCGTACGTAAGCTCGTGCGAGCCGTGTAGTAGTAAACTGCTCTGCAGCGCGAGTTTCACGCGATCGCGAGAGCGACAAGTCGGTCAACCGGATCCTATATATATCTATACCACTGCTATACACCTGATGTGCCGCGCGCGCGAATATCGGTATTATATATATATGCTTTATAGCGGATTGCTCGCGCGCTATTATATGTATACACCGGCGCCAATTCGCCTAGGTATATAGTAGCTACTATACGTTATAAACTCGAGCGAGAAGCGCACGGGGCGCCGTCACCAGTAGTATAGTATGCAACACGACTTATACTTATATAGCCGAGGTTCTTTTCACGATCGCACCTGTGCCGCAGCGCCGCGAGTGCAGTGTGTTATGCTGCAGCAGCAGCAGCAGCAGCAGCAGGAGATATTTTAGAGAGAAGGTCGTACCGCCACGAGTGGACGATATGGTATAAAGACTTCGCGCGGAAGGGGCATCAACATGCAGCAGCAGCAGCAGCATGGGCCGCCAGGGGCAGCAGCAAGACAGGAGAAAGAGAGGATTCTCGCGTACATATATACATATACCGCGCGGAGAAAGAAAGAGAGAGAGAGAGAGAGAAGCGGTCAAGTCTTTTGCTGTATGTATGCGCTGCTGCTGCTATATACTCTCTCGGGGGGGCCCCGCGCGCGCGCCGCCGAGGAAAGTATAAATGAAGGACAATGACCTAATTGCGTGCAGAATAGCCAAGTGCCTCGAGCCGACGACTAATTCTCTTTCGTCGTCCGTCGCCTCACTCTCTATCCTCTATCTCTGTCTCTCTATCTCCATCCATCTACCTCTATACCTCCGTGTGTCTGTCTTTCTCCTGTCGTCGAGGCTCTCTTCGTACGCAGTAGTGTTGCGCTTCCCGTCGTCCCGTCGTGTTGTCGGGCTATATTGGAGCTAGTGTGTGCTCTCGTTCCCTTTGACGATCGTCAACCAGCCCCACTGGAGGAGTAAAGTAAGCGAAGAGACACCACCACCAGCTTGCCACCCTCGAACGACCGCAATGAAGGTAAGTGTTTTTCGCATAGGGCCATTTCTTCTTCTTCTTGTTCTTCCTTTTTTTTTATTTTCTTTATATCCACCGCGCCAATTCAATGTATCAAAGTGTTTGTGTATGTGTGTGTGTGTGTGTGTGTGTAATGTGGTGGTGGTATACATATACAAAGGGTTTAACGCTAAGCGAACGCGCTTATCCGGAAACTGTACTGGTCACTTGGTAGAGCGCGGGCGGTTATAACTTTTCGTCGTCGTCCTCGTGCTCCTTAACGATCCTGCCGAATGTCTCTGCGGCTTTAACGTTCGAAGCCGCTGCTATATATATATATATATATATATATATACGCATATGACTTTACTTGGCTCATATGCCTCGGCTTCTGCTGTTGCTCCTTTTAGCAGTGTCAGCATGTATAGATATAGATTATTCCAACGTAACTATAACTAACAGAGCAACGCCGATATAACAGTCGTAAAGTTGAAATAAACATCTCCTGGCAGTAACAGCAGCAGCAGCAGCGGTGGTAGCAGCAATTTCCCCAACTGATCCCGATATATCGATGCATCCTCGATTGCGATACGACGTATGCGTCTGTGCGCGCTCCAGGAATTTCCTTCGCGAGTGCGCCAACAATGCCAGAGAGAGATATCTCTGTATACGAACGATGCCGCTGTTGTTGTGACGCGCTTGCGGAGGCGAAGCCCTCGGCTCTCTCTCTCTCTCTCTCTCTCTATTACGCGAGTGTGTACGCGCATACATCGAATTTTCAATTGCGAACCAAAAATTCAATCAATCGCGTATATATACTTCTACCGTACATCGCGTAGCCGAGCTCCTCCACGCGCGCGCGAAGGGAAAAGTTTCTTCTCGCGATGAAATCTCGCATACACACAATGTCGTGTATACGTTTCGGGCACGTATATGATTTACGAGAATATTTTACAAGTCTTTCGGCGCCCTGTATTTGGATGATCGTTATAACGAATCTTTTAACGATGAGACTCCGCTAACGGAATTTATATGATCTGTCTGCATAACTCTGATTTTCATTAAAAATCCGTCTCGATTTCGAATGTGTATCCTATAAATATAGTGTTAAGCGCGCGTGTTTGTGTGTATACGCGATCGAGCCCCGCTACCGAGAGAGCTCCGTTAGACAGATTTTATGTATATTATACGTACTACTATGTGTGTGTGTGTGTACTCTCTCGCTCTAAAAAGGCGATCAATTATTAATCGGGCGTCGCGGCGCAGCTCTTAATCGAGAGCCTTAACAGTAAAACTCGGTATACGCATGTGTGTGTGTGTGTAATCGCTGAAATTCGGTCAATTAATTGGAGCGAATCTCTAATTCTTTGTAAAGTGTAAAATTATCCTATATTTATACAGTATTATACAGGCAGGATCGATCGATTAAATCCTCGGGTAGAACCGTATGTAAAAATTATTAATACGATCCTATGTATATAACGGTGGCGCGAGCGCGAAATATGGTTAATTGTGCGCGCGAAAACAACAACACGCGTCTGTATACCTACTTATATGCATGACTCGCGCGAGTTTATCACGCGCGCACTCGATTGTATCAGGTATAGTATAGCGGTGGCGTACAGTGGCGTGTCGTCGGGAAAATACAAACAGCTTTTCATACACGCGTATATAGCAAGTTAAAGTACCCTCCACCCGCTTCTGCACGGGGTTGGCTCGGGCTCAATATGCATACGCGAGATTAGCGTGTATACAATGGATATAGAGCTCATCGTCGCTATTGCCGCATCGCGAGCTCGTTTGCGTTATAATGTGTATCAAGCCCGATATTTTCACACCGTAGCGACGTTATATATAGATACGGTATTCGCGTGATAGATTTACGTCTCTCTCTCTCTCACTCGATCTGGTCGCATCTCTCACGTTGCAGCAGGTGATCTCTCTCTCTCTCTCTCTCTCGAACACGAGCTATATGCTGCTGCTATCCACTCTCTATCGCTAACTTGGATAATACGCCAAAAGAGCTCGATTCAATTATCCGCCGCTCGGGCTTTCCTCTTCTCTCTCTCTCTCTCTCTGTCTCTGTCTCTTGAGAGCGCGTCCTCTTGTCGATACTTATACGAGATACATCTGTGGCATTACGAGAGATCAATGTATATACCATACCATGGCGAACGATCGATCGACGAGTAGTACATCTCATAGCAGCACACCGACAGCCACACCGAAGCTGTCGTTGTTGTTGTTTTTTTGTTTTTTCTCCGCCTTTTTCTCCTATCTTCTTTTTTCTTCGTCATCTTCTTCTCGATGATTTTTTGCGCGACTGCAACCATCTCTCAACGAGATGAATTCACGGGCGGCGTGGTCTTTAAATATATATACTGCAGATATATATAAGAGCGTGCGAGCTCGCGCTTTTCCTCGCGATTATGTGGCACACGCGGCGTGTCCCACTTCCGGAGAGGCGCTACTCACGCGCGCGCGCGCGCGCGCCTTACTCCGCGATCCGACACGCGCTGCACGCATATAGGCACTACTGCACTGCACACACACACACACACACACACACGCATCCACATATCGTCGTCGTAACTCGTTCATCAACAGGTGTGTGTGTTTGTGTGTGTAAGTGTGTACTACATGTACGATATGTATATATAATATACTTAGCTATTTGCTGTACCGTTGCACTCGCCGCGATGTGTGTACATAAGAGATATGCGGTTGCCCTTTTTAGGAGCCGCGCAGAGTCGTCGATCGCGTATAAATACGGATTTTATTTATACATCTACACGCGCGCGGCAAATGAGCTAATCGCAATCGAGCCTCGTGTGTGCCTGCGGATTAAGAGCCTGTGTGTGTGCGGACTCCGCCGCGATGGGAATTGCAGCTAGCTCGATCTCTTTCAATCGGCAAAAAGTCACAGCTTCGGCTGTCAATCGGCCCGCGCGCGCGTGCGTGTGGATCTTTTCGTTTGTTTGTCGTTCGTCTCTCTCCGCGCGCTCGAGCTTACTCCGTTTTTTAGCTCTATATCTCTCGTACCGTTTTTTTTTTCTTCTCTCGACGTATCCTCGTCTCTTCTTTCTCCTTTCTCTCGTTCGTTTTATTTTCACAAAATGTTATACACATCTATCGCGCGTACACACGTTGACGAACTGTACGCGCAACGACCGTCGGACAGCAGCTCGCGGGAAAGCTGCTGATGTGTATAATGCGCGCGACACGAGAAATCCCATATGATATCGCTCGGTCGGTCGGTCGGTCGGTGCTCGCGCGCGAGGGCCTTCGAACATGCACACACGCGCGTACACACGATGAAAGTTTCGAGCCAAGATCCTATTGCTTTCCACTTCGGCTTGGATTTTTTTTTTCGCTGCCGACATCGCCGCTGCTGCTGCTTCCGTTTCTTCGGCGACTTTTACGCGCGACGATTCCGCCTCGGTATAAGCCTCTCGTACGCATACATATATATAAATGTATTAAATTGACCTATCGCTCGCGGCGCCCGCCGCACAAGGCTTATAATAACACGCGATACATGTACAAAGTCGCGTAGAAGGAAATAAATCCGCGCGCGCGCGCGCGTTGATCCCCTTTTTTGCGCAGGTGCAGCATAAATTTGCTCGCAAATTGGATCGATCTTTTCTTCTTACGGTCGTGTAATTTTTTCCTATCCGAGCTAGCTTAATACGCTAATATACTGTTTCTTTTCATTTCCAATCAAGGAGATTTAATCCCGCGCGTTTCCGTATTATGTACGCAGGCGCGCGCCTTAACTCTCCATGCTCCAGGTATTATACGAGACTATTTTCAATTAGCCGCATGTACATTTTTTTCGTTGTCACTCGCTGCTTCCGTTTTCGACAAATTTCATTACGCGCGCGGCGAATTGAAAAATTTCCCTTCTTAATTGGATAATTTTGATCGATCGATGTAGTACATATAGCCGAGAGAATCGCTGTTGACTACTCGTATCCTATCCATCGTGTTTCCGCGGTTTTAGGAAATAAATGAGTGCGCAAATAAATGCCGAAGCGAGAGATCGAATTCACGACTATGTTTTTTTGATTTTTTTCACAGTCAAGTTTTCTTCGCGTATCAATTTTTGGTGCAAGTCTGTTTACCCCATGCCATTGCATTGGGGCGTGGGAGAAAAAAATCCGACAACACGTTCTCGTTTACATTTGAATAAATATTGCGATATATTTTCTCGCGCGCGGCAAGTCCTGCGTACGGGAGAGAAAATTTCCCTATCCTGCACACGTCAAATTACTTTTTAGCCCGCGGGTTACTTTTCCTTCGGTATATAATCCATTTTTTTCTTCATTTTTCACTATTTGTGGTAGAAAAGTTGTTTTTTACCGCACACACACGCATACGCACACCTTAACGTTGTACGTAAAGGCCAAAGACGGAACAGTGTATTTGTGTGTGCACGAGGGTATGCGCGTTCGGGGAAGTTTTTCATGTAAAAGCCCGCGAATTAACATTACTTTATGCGCGCGCGCGCGCTCTAACATATTGCCAGGCTAGAGCACGATCAAAAGTACGGTAGTAGAGCAGCGTTTTCATCGCACGCGTATATAGACAAATTCGAAAAATGGGGAAAAAAGCCGCGGGGGTGCCGCGTGAATGAAAAAAAAAGATTAATATTTGAAGTGCATCGCGCATATAGGCACTAGATTCGAATCGTGAGTTATTATTTTATTTTTCATTGTTGACGCAGTTGCGACGCGCAAAACGCATCGAAAAATCGTCACTCTGTCTCTGTCACGCGGCTGTCCAGACACACACACACAAACTCGCATAGATATGAATAGGCGCGGAAACATACTCGCTCGGTATAAACTATCAATTATTAATTGCTTCGTTTTCGTCGAGAACAAAACAAATATATACCGAAACAATAAAAAAAAAAAGAAGCGAGAAAACTCGAGTAAAACGATATATCGATCGACGCGAGAAGAGAGCAAAAAAACTCAAGAATATTCTAACGGCCAGCGCTTGTTCTTGTTCATACATAATAACGAACAAAATCAAGCAATCAAAATAAATAACGATATCAGCAATTATATATCTTCTGCTCGGTTATAGTCTTCTGTATCATTTTACTCTTTTCCCAATGCGAAGTGACTTTAATCAAAGAAGCGCCGTACGCGCGATCGCGAGAAAAAGGAGCGAAAGAAAGAAAGAAAGAAATAAAGAAAGAAAGAGAAAAAGATGGAAAGGGCAATTTGTATCGACCGTTTGCTTGGGCACTTTTTTTTCTACCCTCCTGCACCCACTGTAAAAATGTAAATAGCAATGCTTTTCTCTCTGCTCTACGTATACGGCCTTGTTTTAACCCGCGAAACAAGATGAATTTACTCGCTGCTGCAGCTGCTACGGCGCGTCAAGCATAGAAGCGGAGTCGTTATTTGTAAACAGAGCAGCGCGTGACGTTGATTGTAAAGGCGCGTGTCTCGGGCACAAATAATGAAAAAAAATAGGAGCAAAGAAAGAACGAAAGAGAGAAAGGAAGAGCATAGCGCATAGCAACGATATACAAACGAAACGAAACATTTGCATCATTGTCTATATATTATGTGTTCTGTTTTGCAGCGAACTAACTGCAGGCTGGCGTTGCTGCCGCTTGCGGTGATCCTCCTCGTGCTGCTGCTGCTGCTGGAGGGCACCGAGGCGCAGTACAAGTACCGCAGACCGCCGCCCCAGCTGATCGGCGGGCCACCCCCGCCTCTGCCGCCGCCGCCGCAGATCTACAAAAAGTCCTGGGCGCCCGGACCGCCGAGGCTCGGTGGTCCTCCCGGTGGCGGAGCTGGCCTGCCGCCCTCGATGAGCGGCAACTCGATACACATGGGCGCGCCCAACTTTCTTCACAAGAGGCCGCCGATCTTCAAGCCGCCCAATTACAGGTACGATGGAGCGTCGTCATTTTGTCTGCATTACGCGTATTGTAAAAGCTCGCTTAATTAGCAGCTAAATGGCACGGCATTTATTTTTTTTTTTTCTACGCGAAATGCTATATTAATACATCATCATCGTGTTTTGTACGCATACACGCATACGCTCCGTCTTTCTCGAGCGTAAATACTAGTAGGTGTTTCACGTTACACGAGTATACGCGCGCGAGCTCGCGCGACACTATGATTAATGCCTCGCTCATTATTGTGCCACTACGCTCGACTCTCGGGCTTATTATTTGCGCACGATAAATAGCTCCAATAAGCCTGCCTGCCTGCGGCCATTGTTTTCCACGAGCAGCTTCGAGAGCCTCTTTTCACGAGCAGCACGACAAAGTGCAACTATGTTTTATATATGTGGCCCCCCCGGTTATGCATCGATTATTGGCCGAGGGTAATTCGAACCTGCTTCGATCGCAGGGATAATATTTACACGCGCGTGGAAATTAATTCCGGATCGGCTCGGGCTAATGCACTTTGGGCGCGCGCGTATTATTGTTGATATGAATTGCGAACGACGAGCGGTAGTGTAACGATTCGTAATGAAAATTTTTTCATTTCCCATATCCCGCGGCTCCGAGCGATATCGCGCGCGCGGGTATTAGGGGATATTTCAATTAAATTTTTTCTCTCAATGGGAGAATAAAGCTTCTTCACCTGGATTACGAGAATTTACCGCGCGCGCGCGCGCTTGTGATTTATCAGCCCGACAGCAATAAAAAAAAAAGTTGTGCGATATACGTGGGATATTTTAATCGCTCGAAAAATAATAAATTCTCGTGCGTCCGCGACAAATTTTCTATTTACGAGTTAATAAAGCCTCATTTTCGCTCGTACGCGTTAATGGCTCGTTGGCGCGAGTGAGACTGTTATTTTCCTTTTTCGTGAAAACGATCTCTTCTCTAGTCTCGCTGATACACATCGCGCCGCCCGTTAGTTCCACCGGTTTAATTTTCGGAGCGGTTGCTTTTTTTTCACGACAATTAATTTTTAACATTGTTTTCGTCGGGTCTGTTGTTTTTTTTCTCTTTTTTTCTCTTTTTTTTTTAAATTCGTTTCAACTATCATTAACTCTACAAGTCCGAGTTTGTAAAGCCTCGGCTCGATAGATATAGAAACTACTCTCTCTCGTCTCGTGTAATCCTCGTGGCCACAATTGTAATGGAAACACAGCAGCCCAGGAGTAGCTCGTAGTTGCGAAGTTACGGGAGAATAATAACGAGCCAACTTAATAGAGCATACGAATTATTACTGCGGGGGCAATTTTGGAGATGATTGCCGCCAACTGTACGCGTGTATACTCGAGATATGCGCGTGCGCTTCGTTATTACAATCGGACAATAGTTGCGAGAGGAGATTAGTACGAGACCGGTTACGAGCTGTAGCTAGAGAGACGTCATTGAATTTACAAATAGTTATGAATCGAACTAGCTTGATCGTCGAAATATAACGACTCATATTTTTGCAACCAATGTTTATCGTGTAGATTCCGTCGACCACCGGGCCCACCGGGATCTCCGATGCCACCAATGTTCAACGTGGTGCCGAGCGCCTACAAGCCCATGCCGGCCAGCATCAGCGGATTACTCGGCGGCCCGAATTTCGGATCGCTCCACCAGCAAAAACAGCAAAAACAGCAGCAGCCACAACCGCAACCACAGCCGCAACAACAGCAACAACAACAACAGCAGCAACCGCAAGTCCAACAGCAACAGCATCAGTCGGTGGTTCAGCCGTCGCTGCAACGAGTCATCGGGCCCATGAAGGAGCTGCAGTCGATGGCCAAGCTGCCCCAGCAGTACAGCCCCGAGTACCGTCCGGAGATGTCTATGGCGCTGCACCATCATCATCACCATCATCACCGGGCCGGAGTGGACGACGATCGCGGCCCCATACACACGATCCCCGCGCCGAATCTCGGACCCGCCAGTAAATCCTTCCAGCAGCAGCAGCAGTACCAGCAACAGCAGCGGGAGCAGCAGCAGCAGCAGCAACAAGAAGAGTCGATGAAGAGGCCGACGTATTCCGTCTCGCAAGTCGACTACTCCACGGTTTTCAATGGCCAAGGTGAGAATATAGAATGAGCATAAAATTTTGCAGAGCATTTGGTACGTGCTCGCAGTAGTAGTAGTAATAGTTATTTTTCCCGGTAAAAGCTCTTTTTTACATGCCTTACTGCTATAAGCTACAGGACTAGTATATAGATATATAGTTAAAGAGAGAGAGCTTTGAAAAAGTCGATAAAAAAGTTTTGCCATATAGACCCGCGCGCCTGATAGTGTTTGCCCAGCTTTTCAATAAGCGCCCATCTCGCTCTTTTTCTTTCTTTACGCTGCTTTCTCTCTTTCTCCCTCTCTCTCTCTCTTTTCACCAGCGATTGCATGCAATTTTCATGCCTTCGAAAGCTGTTATATACTTCTCCCCCTCTCCCCGGTTCGCCTACGCGAAAGAGCGTCTCTCTTCTAGAAAAATGTGTACTTACAGAGGCTCTACGACTCGACCGATCGACTAATCACAGGCAAAGCTCGTTCGCTCGCTTACTCTTTGCTCGGAGCTCCCGGCGGCGCACATGTAACTGTGCGCGCGCAAAAAGCTCTGCGAGCGCAGCAGTGAGTAGTGTATTACGCGCGGTACGTAATAGAGGCAAAATCAAAAGGTAAAGTATATTAAGCTCGAGCAGCAGCGTCGAGAGGACTCGAATTTTGCCACGCGAGCCCATATGCGCTGCGTCCCGGGCGCGGTGATATACATATAAATCGCATTACTTTGGCCGAGTCTCGGGGATAGCGCATGTACGTTTCATTACTACACGGCGATTCGTGCGTGTACGTATTATAATTGCGTCGACGAATTTCGAGAAATTCTCGAACGCGCGAACGATCGATATACAGTTTATGCACAGTGGTGTACGTACATTATAAAAGCACCACTGCATGGGTCGGCGAGTACTCAAAGTTCGAATGAAGTTTATCAAAGTTTTACGTATCGAATTAATTTGTACCGTCACCGCGCACCGTTGTAATAACGATAACAAACTTTATTGCGAATATTTTTTTTTTTTTGTTTGTTTGTCACGCAGACGCCAACGTGGAGAGTCAGCGGATCTCGCCCGGCGGCGCGACCAGCAGCGTCGTCGGCCAGCTGATCCATCAGTACGAGGTGACGGAATCCAACGAGATCAATTCGGCCACCCCGGCCACGTACTTCACGCCGGATTTCGACTCGGCGGCCCAGTACGCCGCTGTTTTGCAGGAGCAACAGGTATTGTATATAGCGTACAGTCGCACAATATGTGGGCAATATATAACATATGTGTGCAAGTTCGGATACGCGCACGGGTCGATCGAAAGCTATTGTAGCGATAATTTATCGATTCGACGCGTTTATCGACAATACCATATTCGTCATCCATATCGCATCCGTATATTCAAGGAATAAAAGTTTATTATAACTATAAATATCCTCTCGCTGGGATAGAGTTGATTTTTGTCGAGAGAAAATAAGCGCATCGTCGAAACTCGTACACGATACCCGGATAGACGCGGGGGCGGGCGCGTCGCGAAAGCTCGCGAGTGTCTGTTCGAGCGCTAATTGTCCCTGAAATAATACGACGAAGAAGAAACTGTATCGGACGAGTGGGCGAGTGGTGGGGACGTTATGACTCTCTCGCGCTCGCAATCGTTCCTGCATTATCGCCGCTAACGAGGTTAATGCATTTTCTCGGTTTATAACGCCCGTTTTACTGTGCCGACCCAACACCACTCGTCGTTCTACCGTGAATACACGCACAATACGACCACGAGAAACAGTATTTATACCGCTGGATAAATTAATTTCGATTGAAATTATTGACTATACATACGTAACGACGAGTCTTTGTGGCAATCGGGAGCTTTGCGGAGCAAGCTTCAGAAGAGCTTTTTATCGTGCACACGATATATACTTTTCGAACTTTTGTTTCTGTGCGCCGTCGACGTGTGCCCGCGGTAGGCCGCACTTGCCAGTTCAAACGTGTCACGCGCGCTCCGATTGACATACATATATAGGGTGCGGGTGAAAAGCTTCGCTCGCGATAATTAGCGCCTAGAAAAACAAAGAGTATAAAAGTGTCTATATGTAACGCGTCACACCTTTTATAAGCCCGTGACACCTTATGCGCGGTAAATTAAAGCCTCCCCTTTGCTTTGCACAAATAGTTGCAGGCTAACGACGTCTACGCGAACCATCCATCATCGTCGCTCTCGCGCTCGTCTCAGCAGCAGCAGCAGCAAGACTCGGACGCGGACTCGAGCGCCTCGATGAATCTGCACAGCACGATGCACGTTGGGGGCGTTAGCAGCAGCGGCAGCAGCAGCGGAGACAGTCAGCAACAGGACTTGCACGTCGGCCAGCCCGTGGCCGGCGGCCCTACCATATCGGCCACCAAGCTCTACGAGGTCCTCAACGCTTTCCCCCAGCAGCTTACCGACCAGTACGCCCTCAGCCAGCAGCCCCAGATCCAACAGCACCTGCTGCAGCAGCAGCTCACGCAGATTTTGCAGCAGCAGCAGAGCTTGCAGGACGATACCGACGCAAAGGTGTGTGATGACATTGTGTATACAATTATTGATCCATTGATTTTCTCGCTGCGTCGCTTTAGATTTCTATAACTCGAACGAAGTACGCCGGTATAATTAGACTTTTTCAAGTTTATCGTCGCGTAGGCAGTTCGCCCACTTTTTTCCGCCCATTAAGCTTTATTAATGGCGAGCAGCGACGCAAGCACAAACGAAGAGCGAGAATAAGGGAAAAAAAACTTGCCCGATAATGTGATTATATGCTGCAATAGTAAAACGATGAAAAATAAAGAATCGTACGATAATAGAGCGCATCGATACAAATGTACTGGAAACTACGAGTGTTTTATTTATAAACGGGCGCTTTATTTTCTAATTATTTTTTTGGAGCAGCAGACGAGCTTCTCGCAGCCGATCCTCCACTCGTTCAATTACGACGAGCAAGCCGATAAGCCGAAACAGCAGCGGAAGCAGCAGTCGCAGTCGCAGCAGCAGCAGAGCATATTTGTCAATCAGAACTACGCCTCGGGCCGCGTGAGCGCCGATTACAGCCTGTCGCCGGACGCCAGCGACGTGCAGGAAGTCGGCGTGATCGGCGTCGGCGCGGCCGACGCTGGCGCCCAGCCAGAGAACAACATCGACTACGAAAAAGCCGCCGCGGCCAACTATTTGGAAGATAAGGTATGTATATAACGACGCTTTTTTCTCTTTCTCATCTCATCTCTCATATTCGCGCACCAAGGGGTAGTAAATTTTGCGCGCGACAGCGAGCCTGTGTGATGTAATAAAAAAAAGAAAAAGCTCATCATCGTTTATCACGCGATCGTTACAGTTTTACAGGCTGCGCGCGCGAAATTTATCCTTAGTCATCGCTTTTGGGTGCTAAATTTTCCGCGAGTTCGAGAGATAGTTCGAGCTCCGCCTCTCTTACAAAAATAAAACACGTAGTGCCGAGCGCTCTGAATTTTTAATACGACTTGCGCAGGGCTTGACGAGCCAGTTCTACACGACCCTGCCCAACCGAGACGCGGCGGAAACACTGGCCGCTCTCGCCGCGGCCGGAAACGTCAACAGTCAGCTGATCGGTCAGCTGCGCAAGCAGCAGCAGGAGCAGCGTCAAAGGCAGAGGGAGCAGCAACAGAATAATCAACAGTCGTCGTCGTCGTCGTCGTCGTCGATGCCCTCCAATCACAAGGACGAGGACGATAAGGAGCAGCAGGAGGTGGCGAGCGAGAAACAGAGCTCGAGCACGCAGAAGCAGCTGGAGCATCGGCGAAAATTGTTCTATCGGCGCAACAAAAATCGAAGCGAGACGCCGCTGTCCGACGAGGTATGTGCGATACGTCGTATTATATTGTCAGGGTAGTGATTTCGTTTTATATGAGCTCGTTTCGCGCGTCAATAAAACCAACTGCGCGCCGCATTGTCGCGCGGATTTTTCAATCATCGTTTCGCGCCGCGATGACGCGTCGAAATCGAGAGCTGTCGAAAAAGAGAAAAAGTACGCTTTTTTCACCCATGTGTGCATGCAAAAAGTCATAAATTTGACGAAAACAATTTGAAAACACGTTCTCGACAAAGATACGATTCGTTCCAAAAGGGATGGAGCAGTCTTTGGTAAAACAATGCGTCAGTTTCTTAGCACTTGCTAACGCGATTCGCTAATCGTATTTCTTTGAAAATAAAGGACAAGCGGATATCTTACTTGGAAACTCTTAAAATCGTGAAATTTTTATAATTTTTAAAACACCATTTTTTATGGTCGATAAATCGTGCGCTGCAACATACCGACAAATTGACGCTTTTACGACCACTATAAATTTTACGATCTGTTCGACAAATGAATCGTTTACGAACGAGGACCACTTGACCTATGGAACTATGATTTTGTTCCAAATATTTTAGGGAGATTCTTCGCTCCATAAAAAAGATGCTCAAATTTTTTCCTTTCGTCAAAAACATCAAAAGGAATAATATAGGTGTATCTTTTTTTGAATAAAAAGATTGAAACGATTTTTGAAAATTTTGAATACCAAATTTTTTCACGATCAAAATAATAAAAATTCTCTCTTTTTCCAGGGGAAGAAAGAGGATACCAAGGACGACGAAAAGTTATCACTCAGAATAATGGTGTCGGACGAGAGCGCGGAAAAAGATAATTCCGAGGAGTACGAGTACGAGAGAGACGAGGCTGACAATTCACGAAATAGCGAGTCGCCGACAGAAGAGACTGAATTCGGATCGCGAATAGCTTAAGAACAAAACATGTGATGCGGATGAATTTGATCATTAAATAGCTAGGTTTTTTTTATTTAATTACGATTTCTTCTGTACTCGAGGAGACATTCGAAGTAATTTATTAATTTTAGCTGTAGATTTTTAAGTACCGTTACTCGTTTGAAATTATCGAATAGATTTTAAGCGAATTTAGACTCGATTCGGCCCAATTAAGTTGTTCTCATTGAGTAAATTTAACGCTAAAGACACGTCAAACTCTTGAAAAGACTAATAATTCTGATATAAGTCAAGCGCTAGTTAGCCCATTCATTCATTGTCATTTTTCATACTCGTTCATTTTTTTAAATTTCATTGTAATTGCATATTGTATTTATTCACTTGCACTTTTATCATACATCATCATTAGGAAAATATGATTTGATGATATCTATCCTCTATCCCAAATATATGTTGATTGAAATACTAACCATCGTGGTGAAATAATAAAAATTGTCTCACATTAATGCACGACGACAGTCAATTGTAGAAATTTTATATTGTAGTAACCAATATCTATGTTTCAAGCAATTGTTACTTGAGTGGTATACAGATGGATGAATGACAATTTATATATAGTATTTTATGGAAGTTCATGATTTATAGTATAATAATTCGTTTTATTTGTTATCATTGGCAATGTAATATATTCATATTTACATCATTTATCCTTTTCATTTTTGTTGATTTACTTTTTATCCATAAACCAAGGTGTTCCTTCCTTATTTCTGCGTTTTGTTAAAATATCACATCCATTTTCAGTAACTAGCAGTGTTTGTTCAAATTGAGCTGACCATTGGCCATCGGCAGTAACGGCAGTCCAGTTATCTGGCCACATTGTGTCGCGCCATGTTCCTTGAGATATCATTGGTTCGATGGTAAAGCAGTGGCCGGCCTTCATTACTCCAACAGCTTTATTTTCTGTAAATAGCACATTGAAAGATAATGTATTGAATAATAATTAGCTTTATGATTTATTTATAAAAAAAGTTTAATTACTGGCATAATGAGGGATATTGGGAGCTGTATGGAAAAGACGATGAATTCCATGACCACAGTAGCTTCTGACAACACTTAACCCATTAGCCTGGGCATGTTTTTGAATAACATTTCCAATCTCTCTGTATTTTTCTCCAGGACGCACTAATTGAATAGCTTTGGAAAGGCACTCGTAAGTTACTTCAACCAGTTTTTTAATTTCTGGCTTAACATTTCCAACAAAGAAAGTTTCATTCAAATCTCCATGAAAGCCTCTATGATAAACAGTGACATCGACTAAAAAATTTAATTAAATTGGTTATAATTTTAGATTAATTGATCAAGAATAGTCAAGTATTCAAAATACCATTGCAAATATCTCCATCTTGCAGCTTTCTTTTGTCAGGAATACCATGGCAAATAACTTCATTGACTGAAGTACAGCAGCTAGCTGGAAATTTGTAATAATTCAATGGAGATGGATAACATTCCCTTTCTACACAAGCTTCATAAACAACTGTATCTATTTCTTCTGTAGTAACTCCAACGCCACATGCCTTTGCTGCTTCATCGAGTACCTCGCGCCCAAGCTAAAACAGTTTGACTCAAGTAAAAATAGAGTTTAATTAAAGTCAGAAAAGAAGTTTAAATATATACCTTGCAAGCCAATCGCATGCCTTCAATTTCTTCATCATCTAATACTTTAATCACTGTAGATGATCTAGCAAGTTGTTCGGATACAGGTGTACCATCAGGATGATGAGCATAATCTGGGGCCATTATATTAGCAGGTGCTGGTCTGCGCTGCTCACGAGGTGCAGGTCTCAATTTACCAGAGTATTGAAAACTTGGCCATGGGTTATATTCTTCTTTAGAATTTCCAGTATCACCCTCTAAAAAATTAATACTGCAATTCATACTCAATTTATAAAAAAAATACATCATAAACTTCAAGACAATTCAATTTATATTGATTTTAACATTTATCAGAAGAACAACTCATACTGTTTTTCTGGAGAAGAGTTCAATGACACTTATGTTGGTATTTTTAAAAATATACAAGCAGCTTATCTAATAATAAACTAGCAGACCATTGTATATACAAGACTTGTCATGTAATTTAAAACTATAGTTTATAATTTATAACTTACTAGCGAGCTGATGTAATAGTTTGTGGCTTTTCCAGCTGCTTTTGAAACAATCCTAAAATTTTATGACATTTTTTTTAATACTTACAATCAAAAGACAAAAATAAGCAACTTGGTTAAGAGACTTGTAGGTTAAGAAAATTACCTGATTACAGAAGAAGGATCCTGTGATTCCAATTTTTATGCAGGTTGGACATTGCAAACTGGCTTGCTTTTCACATCCAGGTGTATCACATTTATTATTACTCACAGACATTATGAATGATCTTCGTAAAAGTTTCACGCTCCGTCCACAGAGAAAATTTCAATTCTTAGTCATGCGGTGTTTCAGCATGCGAATTGCGAGTTATATCGTAAGGATATAAATTGCAGCAGTTCACCAGTAGATGACACAAATTCGCTTCCCCATGTCAGTGTGATACATTAGTTCAAAACCGATGAAAACTACCTTACCAGTAGGAGGTTTTTCTGGAAACACTACAGATGGAGTCGTAAGATAATTAAACGAGTATCGCAAAAAACACGATGTGCTTATTCGATTTTTAAAGAAGTACAATTTAAATTTTGGAAATGTTGTACACAATATTGATTCATGGCATTGAAGTTCTTATTAAAAAAAACATTTTTACCAATTAATGCGTTTGGGCTAAAGCTGACTCGTAAGCTCAATTTTCAGCAGGCTTTCTCCGATTTGGAAAATGCATGTACCGTGTGTCTGATGAGTTGAATCCTCCTCAAAGTAACAATTTCAGTAAAGGAAAAAATTAATGAATTAAAAAATGTTTAAATGTAAACACATTATAAATTACTTACAGGTCAGCCTAGTATAAATAAAAATATACAAAAAGAGGAAGCGCAATCACGTACTCTAGTGGTTTGAATCTTAAAAATATTAATCTACAGTACCTCCTTTTTATCGCGATAAACAATTTCCAATTTCAAGATTAGTAATTTACTCATAAAATTTACTCATGAAAAATTTATGGCTGCAAATTTTTAAAAGTTTAACGCGGAAAATTTAAATTGCAATAAAATAATATACTGCACACAAGTGGTGTCGTACATTCATTGACTTAAGTCCCTATAAGTAAAGAAGTTACTTATAGGCCTGGCACCTCCAGTATCTGACGTCAAAAAATTAAAATTATATATGTACTCCTATTGTAAATATGGTAAATAATGCCAAGTATTTGAAAAAATATCATGTTTCAAATAAAAATTTGATCTTATCTTGAAACCTTTGGGAGACCTTAAATATATTAGACAACATCAATTATCAAAGAGATTTCAAATCGTACACTCAAACCTCTCCCTAGCCTTCAGACAGAGCTAGAACTATCGATATTTCTATACAACAATTTATCTTCCTGCGGGAAGATAAACGGGCTCATTCACAAACAACCATATTTACTCGCTACGAGCTTAGTACGAGCCTAAAGCCAATACATAATTTTAACCTTATAATATTGGTTTCTATCGTTTAATTATCATATAATAAGTTTTCATATGATTCATGAATTTCAAGCAGGTTTGACAGCTACAACTGAAAATTAAGGACGTCGAAATACATTACAAGCCACGCGCTTCTCGCTGCGGTCGTATTATATGTTCCTGTATACTATGTTGAAGAGCTCGCATCTTCCACTGCGCGCAAGAAACTCGGCATTCAAATGGTCGGAGAAAATGGCTTGGAAAACAAAAGTCATTAGAAGATAACCCCATATCCACTTGTGAAACGAGCTATTATAACGGAATAAAATATCACGCGACAATTTGACTCTGAAAACTTGCATCGCGCGAGTGGTCTCGGCACGACTTCGTCCTGCGGTAAAATACTTTTAAAAGCTTCAAATTTTGTCCAAGTACGAGGATTAAGAATTTTTTTATCAAGACTTATTCTGAGATACCAAGACCTAAGTATGCGTTGTTTTAAGCGTCAAAAGATGTATAGTTGTTCCTCGAGATAATGACCGTAAAGAAATTGCGTTGCACGATCTTTGCCCATGACCCATTTTACTTCACAAAAGCGTGAATTTCTAAAACTCCCTTTGCGCTAGAAATTGTTTAAAAAATTTTTTATTTTTCTCGGACTGATTGATCGTTCTTTTTTTTTTTTTTTTTTAACAAAATGTTCAACATTTTGAACTCACTGTTTGACTGATGTTTATTTTAGGCATTACATTTAGGTTCCGTAAATGACTAAAAAATTATCTCATTTTTGTTTGAATACGTTTTTATCCTTCGTTAGATACGTCGTGAGCCTAAGCCTCGAACGTATACGATAAATCGCTCGACTTCCATCCAAATAGTTATTTTGTAAATCTGATAAAATGTGCACGTCTTAATTTATACATTGCCAGATCTTCGAAACAAAGAAAACTCAACCGTAGGTTCTTTGTCGAGATAGTCTTGGGGAGTGTAACGCGGTGACATCGATCGTGTAATTACATGAGTGCAAAAATTAAGGATGGAGACGACGACGATGGGGACGATCACAGCCGCAGCATATGGCGCGTCGCCGGCTGTATGGTTCGCAAGACCAAAAGGCGCAGGCAGCAGCAGCAGCAGCAGCTTTATTAGCCAGTCGCTTCCTACTGCCTAATCACGAGCGATTGTATATCAGGCTCGAGGCGCACGAGCCGAGCAAGAAGAAACAAGCAAAGGCGCATCCGTTCGTAAATGGGGTTGTCGCTGAATTAAGCCAAGGGGTCTCTCTCACCCTCTATCTTCCTGGCGGATTCTAATCACCGCTCTATCTCGACTAAACGTACGATTTGGAGTTTCAAACGTACGAGCCAACTATCGATACGTTTTTGAGCTAGTGCTTGAGCTAAGGGCTTCAGAAGGGAATTAAATATTTTTAAAATTCTGTTTACGGTATTCGGCTCTAAAATGAAAAAAAAATTATTTTTTAATAACAGGAATGACAGCCTCATTCAATACCCTATTTGAGAGTACTTGGTCCACGTATTATTATTGAAATTTCAGAAAATATAAGTATCTATACATATTTACAATTGTCAATCATTTCTTCTCGAAATTTTGTCGTGCGTAATCTTCGCAATCTTCGTGTATTTTCCTTTGATGTCTGCGCAATTGAAATTTTAGCCCAAATTTTCTCTCGCATTTGTCACATGCGAAATCTTTACGGCCTTCGTGTACGGTCCTTTGGTGCACAAACAAGCTCGATGATTGTCCAAATTTTTTCTCGCATTTGTCGCATACGTAATCTTTGCGACCCACATGGACTGTCCTTTGATGCTTCAACAAATCTGATCTACTTTGAAATTTATTCTCGCATTTGTCACATGCAAAATCTTTGCAACCCTCGTGTACTGTTGTTTGGTGCTTCAATAAATCAGATTTGGTTCCACATTTCCTCTCGCACTTGTCGCATGCAAAATCTTTACGCTTTTCGTGTACTGTCTTTTGGTGCGTGAGCAAATTCGATTTTCTTACAAATTTCCTCATGCAATTTTCGCATTCGTAGTCTTTCCGACCTTCGTGGACTGTTTTTTGGTGAGAAAGCAAATGCGATTTGCATCCAAATTTCACCTCGCATTTCTCGCATGCATAATCTTTGCGACCATCATGGATTGTTTTTTTATGTCTAATCAAAATGCTTGGATCCCCAAATTTTTTCTCACACTTGTTGCATGCGTAATCTTTGCGACCTTCATGGACTATCTTTTGGTGTAAGAGTAAACTTGATTTAAATCTATATTTTCTTTCACACTTTTCACATACGAAATCTTTACGGTCTTTATGGACTGTTATGTGCAAGAGAAAATGACCTTTATGTCCGAATTTCTTACCGCAATGGTCACCTAAGTAATCTTTGAGATCTTTAACGGCAAAATCTTTGTGACCTTCATGTACTGTTTTTAGGTGATGGAGCAAATGGGATTTATTTGTAAATATTTCCTCGCACTTGTCACATGCAACATTTTTGTTACCGTCGTGTACTGTCTTGATGTGCATGAGCAAACTCGGTTTATTTCCAAATCTTTTCGCACACTTTTCACATAAATAATCTTTGAAAACTTCATGGAATATTTTTTTGTGCTTGAGTAAAGTCGATTTATTTTCAAATTTTCTCTCGCACTTGTGACACGTGATATCTTCACGATCTTTATAAGTCAATTTTTGGTGCGTAAACAAACTTGATTTTTTCACAAATTTTTTCTCGCATTGGTCGCATGAAAAATCTTTGTCGCTTTTGTGTTCTGATATTTGGTGTCTACTCAAATGACTTCGAAACTCAAATTTTTTTCCGCACTCGTCGCACGCGTAATTTTTTTGTTCATTGTGAATTGTTCCTCGGTGTGTTAACATGCTTGATTCTAGAGTAAATGTCTCCTGACAAATATCACAAACGTATTTTTTGTTGTTTGATACAACAGTGTGGTGTTCATTTGAGTTATCTTTTGAAACGATTACCTCGATTTTCCTCTTACTTTCATCCATTTTGTGGCCTAAAGTGAACGATGAATCCTTCTATTTAGTGCCACGGAAATTTAATAAATAGAATTCATCTTCTGGTATTATAGTTTCTTCATCAAGAAAGTCAGCATTCAAACGAATTTATTTTAAATATAAACATAATCAGTGTGTCAAGGGGGAGATGTCAAAATCATT
This sequence comes from Trichogramma evanescens, assembly GCA_902732785.1. Taxonomy (NCBI): domain Eukaryota; kingdom Metazoa; phylum Arthropoda; class Insecta; order Hymenoptera; family Trichogrammatidae; genus Trichogramma; species Trichogramma evanescens. The sequence goes on along the minus strand of CACVKI010146042.1, from coordinate 65,068 downwards.
TATGATTGTATTGTTTACCATTAACTCTCCGATTTCTCCATTTATTAATTGTTCTCACAACATTTGAACTTGTTTAAAATTCCAACTCATCCTTATACATATGATTTTAATGTTCATTCTAAAATTTGCCTAACTCAAGTTTAACTTAAATATATTAAGTTAAGTATTTTTTTATTTTTATCAATTTTTTAATTCTACTCAATTTTATTCAATCATTTTAACTTAAATCTTTCGATTCAGTCTCTCGTATAACTGTGAGATTTATTGTGTATTACGGTAGTTGGCTCAATTTTTATTAAAATTGGAAATTTTTTCTATATTTACAAATATTTTTTACATTTACAATTTTCAATCATTATTTCTTCCCGAAATTCATCATGCATAATCTTCTCAATCTTCATGTATTTTCCTTTGATGCTTACGCAATTGAAATTTTAGCCCAAATTTTTTCTCGCATTTGTCACATGCAAAATCTTTGCGACCTTCGTGTATAGTCTTTTGGTGTCTATTCAAATTACTTCGTGCTCCGAATTTCTTGTCGCACATTTCGCAAGAGTAATTTTGACGACCTTCATGCATCGTTTTTTGGTGGGAGAGCAAATGTACTTTTTGTCCAAATTTCTCCTCGCACTTATCGCATGCGTAATTTTTGCCACTTTCGTGTACAGTCTTTTGATGATTTATCAAATTGCCTTGAATCCCAAATTTTTTCTCGCATTTGTCACATTCGTAATCTTTCCGACCTTCATGTGCTGTTTTTATGTGTAGGAACAAGCTCGATTTTAGCCCAAATTTTCTCTCGCATTTGTCGCATGCGAAATCTTTACGACCATCGTGAACTGTTTTTTGGTGTGTAAGCAAAGTCGATTTTTTTCCAAATTTCTTCATGCACTTATCGCATGCGTAGTCCCTGCGACTTTCATGGACTGTCTTATGGTGAATAAGCAAAATCGATTTTAATCCAAATTTCATCTCGCATTTCTCGCATGAATAATCTTTGCGACCTTCGTGGACTAACCTTTGGTGCTTCAACAAACCTGATTTATATCCAAATTTCTTCTCACAATGGTTGCATGCGTAATCTTTTCGACCTTCGTGGACTGTTTTTTGATGCTTTCGCAAATTGCTTTGATCCCCAAATTTTTTCTCGCATTTGTCACATGCGAAATCTTTACGACCTTCGTGTACCACCCTTTGGTGAATAATTAAATGAGTTTCTTGGACGAATTTTCTTTCGCACACGTTGCAAGAGTAATTTTTAAGACCTTCATGTACCGTCCTTTGGTGCTTCAACAAATCTGATTTATATCCAAATTTTCTCTTGCAATTGTCGCATGCATAATCTTTGCGACCTTCATGTACTATAATTTGGTGCAGTAACATATATGATTTTTGTCCAAATTTTTTTTCGCATTTGTCACATACGTAATCTTTACGACCCTCGTGAACTAACCTTTGATGCTTCAACAAATCTGATTTATATCCAAATTTTTTCTCGCATTTCTCGCATGCATAATCTTTGTGCTCTTCATGGACTGTCTTTTTGTGTCTGATCAATGTGCTTGGATTCCCAAATTTCTTCTCACACTTGTTGCATGCGTAATCTTTGCGACCTTCATGGACTATCTTTTGGTGTAAGAGTAAACTAAATTTAGATCTATATTTTTTTTCGCACTTGTCGCATGCGAAATCTTTACGGCCTTTATGGACTGTTATGTGCAAGAAAAAATGACGTTCATGTCCAAATTTCTTACCGCAATGGTCACATAAGTAACTTTTATCGGTCTTCAAGGCTAAATCTTTCAGACCTTCGTGTGCTCTCTTCAGGTGGACGAGAAAATGCGATTTTGTTGTAAATATTTCCTCGCACTTGTCACATAAATAATCTTTGTGGTCCTCATGTAGTGTCTTTATGTGCATGAGCAAACTCGGTTTATTTCTAAATCTTTTTGCACATTTTTCACATAAGTAATCTTTAAAAACTTCGTGGAATATTCTTTTGTGCTTGAGTAGAGTGGGTTTGTTTTCAAATTTTCTCTCGCACTTGTCGCATGTGAAATCTTCGCGATCTTTGTGTACAAATTTTTGGTGCGTAAACAAACTTGATTTTTTCACAAATTTTTTCTCGCACTGGTCGCATGAAAAATCTTTGTCGCTTTTGTGTTCTGATATTTGGTGTCTACTCAAATGACTTCGAAACTCAAATTTCTCTTCGCACTTGTTACATGCAAAATCTTTTCGTACATTGTGAATCGTGTCTCGGTGTGATAACATGCTTGATTCTAGAGTAAATGTCTCCTGACAAATATCACAAATATATTTTTTGTCGTATGAAACAACAGTGTTGTGTTCATTTGAGTTATCTTTTGAAACGATTTTCTCGATTTTCTTTTTACTTTTATCCATTTTGGTGCCTAAATTGAACGATGGATCCTTGTATTAGTGCCACGGAAATTTAATAAGTATAATTCATCTTCTGGTATTATAGATGCTTCATCGGGAAAGTCAACATTCAAACTAATTTATTGTAACTATAAGCATGATCAGTGTATCAGGGTGAGATGTCAAAATCATTGATGATTGTATTGTTTACAATTTACTCGCCGATTTATCCGTTTAATTGTTTTCATAACTTTTGAAATAGTTTAAAATTCCAACTCTTTCCCATACATATAATGTTAATGTTGATTCTAAAATTTACCTTATTTAAGTTTAACTTGAGTTTTAATAATTATTTATGCAACGAGTGACCAAAATGCGTTTTTGCGCACAGTGTTTGCACGAGGGGTGTCTATATTGCGCACACTGTGCGGAAAAAGCTGGGCACGCTTTGCATACAAAATTTTATGCAATAGAATGTGAAAAGTGCATAAATAACAAGCATGATATTTCACAAAGTATCAGAAATTTTACCGCACACCAGTGTCAAAAACGCTTATTGAGCACTGAAAAGTGTGCGCCAAAAGGCATTTTTCGCCTTTTGGGCACTTGTTGCATAAATAACTATTTTTTTCGAGTCAAGGTCTCGAAAAATTTTCCAAAATTTCGCTACCAGGTTCGAAGCTAAAGCGAGTCTCGTACGAGACCTCGCACAGAAGAATTAGAAGCCACTATCGCGCTTCGCCCGGCCTGACGCGCGATCTTGAAAAAGGTTCGCCAATTGTGCCAGGCGCGTTCGGTGTCTGCGCACGTGCACTTTATAATACGCACACACGGACACGCACGCGTTCAAGCAAAAGTTCGTACGGCATTAGATTTGATGTATCTACGTATGCACGTGTAACTGCGCTCCGTAGTGCTTCTTTGCGGGCTACGGTACGAGTGTGTGTGTGTGTGTGTGTGTGTGTACGCGCTAGCTAGCTAGCTAGCACGGTAGCTGACTGCCTGCTACTGGCTCGCGCGATGCCACCAAGCGCGGCGAAGAACAAAGGGTGAACGGCCTCGGGAGAGAGATATCGCGCGGAGCCGAGCGCGTCTGCGTGTTGCAGCATCAGCGGAGCACAGTAGCAGCAGAAGCAGCAGCAGCAGCAGCAGTAGCAGTGGCGGAGCAGCGGCAGTGGTAAGCTCGAAAAAGATCGTGAGAGGTTCGTAACTAGGAGTTCCGCGTCACTCTTCGCAGTCGCTTCGAGCACGGCGCGCAGCAGCTATATAGCTAGAGAGATAGAGAGAGAACACACGCACCACAGACGCGCTGCTGCAGTCGAGACCCTCGCGCGCGCGCGCTCCTCGTCGTCGTCTACTCGCGTCGGCCCATAAAAGAGCGCCGCGCCGCGCCGTGCCGTTCGTGCCGCGTGCGCTCCGCTTTGTATACACACACGCGCGCGCGTTTGCATATATACATCCATATCTATATATAAGTACCGTACCCGCCTCTCGTGGGGCCGGAGGAGCCTCTCTGCGCGTCTTCGAGTGTTGCGCGTCTCTATATGCAGGCAATGACATACGCAATTGAGAAGAAGAGCGCGACCGGCTAAAAGTGTAAGAGAGAAGCGCAGCAGTAGCAGCGGCATCGGTTGCATCGCGCGACTTTACTCCGCTTCTTACATTATCAACGCACTTCTGTGTAATAAAATAAAAGTTAAATACTATACGCGCGCACACACACGCTCTCTTTCTGTGCTTCATGTGCGCCGCTGGTGCAGTTATAACGACGGAATTACTCATTATTACGAACGTTGAACGAGTGCGGGCACGCGATCGTCGCAGTTGACCTTCGCCACCGCCGCTAAGAGAGTGATACGCACAACGCCACATATATGATATATATATATCATGTAAGAATCGTTTTTCCTCGTCGTCGTCTTCGTCGTACAAGTGAGCCGCCGCCGATTGTTGCACCGCGACGAGCAGCAGCAGCAGCAACACAGCAGCAGCAAGCAAATCTCGACGCAAGGGTAAATCTCTCTCTTATTCTACGTTTTCTTCTCTCTCGTCTTGTAAGACTCCCAACCATTATTTCGCTCCCCTTTTCTCTTATTTCTTTTGTCGCCGTTTATAAAACCGACTTGCTATTTGCCGAGCATTGCCGCGCGCCTCGCTCGAGACTCGGCTCTTTTTTCGTCTCTCTCTCTCTCTCTCTCTCTCTCTCTTTGTCGCGCGCGAGAACGGGGCTGTGTGTAAGCGCATCTTCTTAACTACGATGTATTTGCTGGTCTTTTTTTTTTTATCGTCACGCTTTTTTCTCTCGTTTCTGCGTATTTTCGTTTACACTTGACTCGAGTTCAAGCTCTCTATTTGCGAATCTATAATTGTGTTTCTAGCGAGCTTGTACGTGTATACGGGTTAATCCAAATCGTTTCTCATCTTATATATTTTTTGATGATTCGTCGAATACGAACTATCGCTAATTGAACTCGCGAGGCGATAAATATATACACAAAATCAAATAATCGCTTACGTTGTTTATCTCGAAATCGAAAGCTCTTCATCTATATTTAACAATAATATTGATTTCGATTACATTATATACTTTTCTCTCTCTGCTACAGGGATAGAAAGACCCATCGAGACATATATCAAAGACTCGAAAACAAGCCGCTGTGAAGTTAAAAGCGTCATGGTCGATGTCCCCCCATTACCGAGTGACAATCAGATCGTAACGCGCGAGCACAATGACAATTAACGCGGCAATAACGGCAATGTCGCGGCAGTGACGGAGGAAAGCGAGCCTTAATACGACGAGATCTCGTAAACGAGAATGATTACGAGAAGTGCAGTAATGGAAAACAAAACTCGCAGTGTGTGACAGTTAACGGCCCGAGGTGTGCATGTGCTTGTGTGTGTGTGTGCGTGTGCTCAAACAGAAAGAAAGAAGAAATAAAGGAAGGTACAAGGAGCTGTGTGCGTGCGTGTAGATACAAAAAAGTCGACGAGACGCAGTTGTCTCGCCGCGGAAGAAGATCGCTTCCGGAGTAATTCAAGGCGATTTACGATTCGTGCTACCAAGGATCGGAAGCACGATGAAGTTGGCGTGGATCTTTACGATTTGCTGCTGTTCGCTCGTAGTCGTCGACGTCGCCGAGTCGAGAGAAATCGAGCCGGCGGCAACCGATCAGCTGTTCCGCGAGCAGCAGCAGCAGCAGCGACAAGTCAACAATAGCGCACCGAAAGTCCGACGACGTCGCTTCACCATCGACGAGCTTCTCAGCATCACTTTTCCAAATCTTATCACCGGTGACCTCGATTTGGACGTTTGCAAAGCTGGTGAGTTTAATTTTTTTTTTTCATTATTAGATTCGTGAATTATACTTCAATCCAATTCTCGTGATTTCGAATTATCAAATCTGCATGGCAGCTACTGTTTGGTATAAATCATTTAGGAAACCGATTCTTTCATGCATTTAAAAGTTTCATTTGATTGCCAATGCCGTTTGAAGTCATGGAAATTACCGAGAGCTTTTACGCTCTAATGGGGAGGGAATGATAAAAAAAAAAAAAGTAGCAGCGCTACACATAAATTGTCAACAGCGACGTAAAAAGGCGTCCGCTAATATGAAAAGCGAGCCGCGAGACGAGATTTATATCGATAAGCAACGGGAAAGTTGCGTTATATAGCGTCGCGTGCGCTGCAAGCTCGTGTACAACAGCGGCAACGGCGATTCAAACGTTCTCTCTCTTTCTTTCTCTCTCTCTCTGTTTTTTTTTGCGTCTCTGTATATCGCGGCGTTGAACTTGCGGCGCCTGCACCCAACCCCCCCTCGGGGGTATTAAAGCACGGCGCGGAGTTACGACTGTCGCGAGGATTGGTTTAAATTGCGAAAGTTGCAGCACTATATAAATGTGCGCGGCTTTTAATGCCTCGCGACCAACAGCAGCAATAATAACACAAAAGGCTCGCGCTCGCGCGCGTTTGTATACATAGAGAGAAAATTCAAAAAAAAGTTCCAACGAATTTCTCTCTCTCTCTCTCTCTTACGGTAGAGGAAGTTAATACTTTGGTGCGCGCGGGCGTTCACGAACGGGGGCTGCCGCTGGCACGGGGAGCTACTACGTACACTACCTTTGCGTTAAAAACATTTATTTCTCGTTGCGTATATAGCTCATTCAGCGCGCGCGAGAGAGTTGAAGCTTTCGCTACTCTCTTTTTTTCGCCTTTTCCTTTTCTTCTTNNNNTTTTTTTTTTTTTTTTTTTTTTTTAGACGCTCCCTTTAGACGAGCGCGTGTACTTTGATGCTACTGTACTCTGCGGTCCTCCAGAAGAGGAGAGAGCGCGCGCGCGGGGGCAAGCGAGAGAGAGAGAAAGAGAAACTTCTCAGGGTAGTCAGGCGCGCGCCGCTGCTGCCACTGCTACTCTGCTGAGGCAATTTTTTCTCGCATCGCATGGACAAAAGGTGTGTAAAGGTCTTTGCAAAGAGAGAGAGAGGAAGAGAGCATCTCGATGAAAAAGGGCCGAGCTTTGCGAAACTTTTTACCCAACTTCTCGGAGAGAGAGAGTCGGGCGAAGAACGCAAAATAAAAAAAATCGAAATAAGCGCGGAGAAGTAAAAATCAACGTTAAAGTCAAAGTAAGCGAAGGATGGAATTAACGATGAAAGCTCCTAAGAGCTTCTCGCAAGAGATATATATTACGCGCTATGGTCAAACGTGGCCGCTCGTTTTTGGCTCAATGGGCTCTCTCTCTCTCTCAAACTCTAACTCAAATTCTTTAATTTAGCCACGCGGAGAGAGAGAGAGCCTTTTATTCAAAACTTCTCATGTTTTTGTATATAATCTCTGGAATTCCTGAAAGAGCTTTCGTGTTTTTGCGCGCGCGGTTCTTTGATACCGGCATATATAACTCTTTTCTCGAGATTCGCGTCTTCTTCAAGCGCTAATAAAGTCTTACTTATAATCGCGCGCACATGTTCGGATCGGAACACGAGCTACTTCTTCTTACATACCGAGACGACAACGATGACGATAAATTTCGTGTCTCGCGCGAGCGCAGCAGCAGCAGCAGCGCAGCCTAGTCTCGCCTACTATAACATCGCAGGCGAGTTCGTTAAGTGTAACTAATAAGCCGGATGCCGTTAGCAGGCGCGCAAGAGCGGCTAAGCAGAGCAGATACGCAAATTAGATGCGATATATATTACGCGCTTACAAGATCGTTTCGCTATTTACATACGTGAAAAAAACATATATATCTCTCGTCGTGATACATCAACGCTTACGCTGAGGGTACACGTTTTTTTTTTTAAATTCGTTTACATGTAACCTTGCTTCTGTATACTTGTGCACAACTTGTATAGGTTGTTTTTTTGACGATACCGACGACATTATAACAATTTACGAGTTGATCTCGGCGCGCCCGCAGTTGTACGTATATAAATGTAACGCGATCGTGCCTCGAGGTCAAAGTTTATCATCGCGGGGATGCCGCGACCGCGCCAAAGACACAACGCGCTCGATTCATTCGCGTATCGAACAGTCCTAACGTGTGTAAATACAAGGAGTTGCCCAAAAAAATTTACACCGTTAAACGAGTAAATGGTGTTGCGCTTACAGCTTGACACCTCGGTAAAAGATACATCATTTTGACGATAACGACGTAATTCGAGTGCGATTGTACCGAGAGGAGTTATTAAAAATCTTCGAAAAAAAACGACTCACGCTCGGCACTTGTATCGAATTATTCTTCGCGATAAACTATATATAACTCACACGCGTAAAATAATCTAATTTCTTAGCTCTACATTATCATTATCAATTCAACTTCACAGTGCTCGATTGAGAATCTTTCTCGACTTTATACCGTGTTTATAATAATGCACGCGTTTACTTTCCTTTTTTTCGACAAATCATTAGCGCATTCAGCGAAGAAAGTGGCCGATCTCTGCGCCTTTGTACATATATACCAGTCGCGAGCTGCATTACATATACACGCGCGCATATAGATACAAAGTTTCGTTTATGCCGGACCGAATAAGTCGGACAGCGGTGCGCTCGGCGCGCGCTCACCTAAGACTAAATAAGTTTTCCTCTTGAATACGCGCATGTAAGCACGAGATGTTGTTGCTATATACATACACTCGCGCGCGAGGATCAACACTGCGCGTCACGGCTGCTTCGGCGAAAAAGAAAACCGCGCAAAATTTCACGCATTAAGGAGAAAATCGCGCGCGCCGAGAGGCGCCTGGGTTATTATAATTAAAAAGTTTTTGAAAAAAAAAACAATGACTCTCTGCACACCGGTGCAAACGAGATTGCACTCGTATTAGGGATATATGGGCATTGCGTGTATTCAATTTTAATATTTCTGAAAATTGAACAAATAATTCCTCTAAACGCAAGAAGCTCTTTTACCTTATTATATAGTGATGGCGCCTCGCTCTGTTGGGGGAAGGAGCGTGGTCAGCCGAATCGACTCCTAGCGAGCTCGATGTCAACTAATTTTCATAGTCATAATAATAATAATAGTAATATAATAATTATTATAATAATGTTAACAGTCAACACGAGCACCGACATCTCGCTATACTATGCATCACTAAGAAACTCAGAAAACTAATTTGCAAATCGTTGTTTTTACATTGGTTTTAGAATCGTTGTATTTGATATTCACACGTTTAAGCATTAAACGTATTCTGTAAATCCTCGCATTCATCTTGATTTCTTTGCCGAGTGATCAAAGCAGTCTTGCTGTTACCAAGTTGCCCTTTTAGCATGCTTCTGGATTATTTTGCTTCGTCCTGCATACAGCACGTATTCGCACACATAATGCCAAATCTAAAATTACTCCTGGTAAATCCAACGCGACGTATACTTGTGACTCGTTTGATACCTCGATTCAAAGGCATTACGACATTCATTTCAGAGACTATACAGTGTCCCTTTTCTAATCCAACTGACCTTGTGCCAAACGCACACGTATGCAAAGCAAGCTGAGAATTTTTGGTGAAAATTGTATCCCCGAAACGTCTCGATGATGATTATAAGAAATTGAAGAAGACGTGAAAAAAGAGTGAAGCCTCGATAATGCAAGAGGAAAAAGCAGCTCACGAGAGAGTATAAACTCTCTTTTCTCCGTTGCGTGCAGCGGTGCAATTTTCCGCATCGACTACTACTCTCTTCCTTCTTGTTGCATGCATTGTATTATCTACCATGTGTAGTGCACAGTAGTAGGCTCGCACAGAGGAAAAAAATTTCTTTCGTCTCTAATTGTCATCGCACTTCCAGGTGCTAAAACGATTCTAATTCTAGCACACGTACGTAGCTGCAGGCGCGACGATTGAAACCCCTAAAACTCGATAATTAGTCTTTTATTCTACACCGGGTGTAATTTGTCTTTGATTAATCTTCAAAGGCGAGAAGGGACGTTTAATAACAGAGCCATCACTGCAACCCAAGTCACATTGCAGCAAACGAAGAAAATGTATTTTTTGCTCGTTATTACCGCTTCGACCCCCCCTTCGTCCTCCTGAGAATGACGTGCAACGATCGACCATAAATTCACTTTTCTCTGTCTCTCTCGCCAATCCATTTGAATTGTGTATACGTGTGCGGCCCGTGGCACTTGAAATTGACAAGTCGCATTGCTGCTGCTGCTGCTGCTCCTCGTGGCCTGACCCTATTCATCAACACTATTCTCTTCCTCGGCGCTCAGCTGTCAATCCCGCGCGTATCAGCATTCGTTGTATATATCGACTAATTTGAAGTCGCGCTCGAGCTTTTGTCTCTCTCTCTCTCGGGCTTCCTATACTTTTATTCACCCTGGTTCTTCATTGTTGGAATTTCTCATCCGTTACACACACACACATACATACACGCGCACACACATATATATTCTTCGCGAGGCGCGCATGTCGGATGCAATGGCCTTTTCTTCCCAGCTGCACTTTATGTACGCGGCGAGGCAGTTAACGATTGTCAAAGCCAGCCCATCTAAGAGAGAACGCGCAAGCTTGCAAGAATTTTTTTCTTCTTCTCCCTTATTTTTTCCCCACTTTTTTTGCATGTTGAGCTATTAGTCCTTTTGACTGTGTGTCGCTATTATTTACCGCAGTAGAATAGTTTTGCGTCCAACGTACCACGCGTCAACGATTTCGCTCGTTAATTCACGTGCGCGCGCGACCATTAAATATATAAATCAGTTGTATTTTAAAATTGAATTAAAGCGCGCGCGCGGAAAAATCTCTCGTAAATTATCACACTCGAAAGACAGCGTCGTTAAAATACACGCGGTAAAAACGTTGCTCTTTATTTCGCGGATGTTTTGCGAGACAATTTTTATAATTGATCGTGAACAATTTTTCTACCCAAGCCACGCGCGCACACACACACACACACACACACACATATAAAACGACTATGCGGCGCGCTTAATGCTTATGCGGACTTTTAGCATTCTTTCGCTTTTTTAAACGAACTGCACTTCTGCCATAATCTCGTTATAAACTATTTTCATTTATAACTCTCGTATTTTTCTCATTAAGCAAAAGATAAATAGCCCGAGCGAGAGAGAGAAACATTTTAGAACCCTTGAACCGAAAGCGTGACAATGCAGGCGCGAGCGCGCAATTAGAGTAAATGGTTTTCATATTCACTTTCTACTCTCGACATAATCATAAACACGCGTAATCTCGAATCTGTGTATGTGTGTGCGCGCGCGCGCGCGGCTGCAGTACTTACAAAATATATATACACACACCGAGAGATTCTTTGTCTGTACATTAATTTCACGCGCTGCTCCAATTTATCTTGCCGAGCAATCAGATTTTCATTAAAATTAATAAATGCATTTCCTTAAAGTCTGAATGATGAATTTGGGCGATGTTAATTTTGAGCTTTATAAACGATAATTACGCCAAATGTTGCGCGTATTTCACCGTGTCAGATTTGATTATTGAATCAAGCATTATGAATTATTTGTAGGTGGCTTCTTAGGAGACATTGCGTTGCCAAATATATTAGTCGAAACTGAATGGCGACAGCAGAAAATCAATAGAACCTTTTTCGATGAATTAGACAAGTTTAGAGAAGAAGTAATGGTCGAAGGACTGCAAATTGAAGAGGAGGGCCTACCAGGTATATTTTGAATACTAAGAACAATTATATTCTATGGCAATAAGTATTAAGAAATAAATTATATTTTTATCGTTTCAGAATTATCGAAATTGAAAGATGAAGTTTCCACAAGTAATAAAAATAATTATGTTAAGAAAAATAACGTACAATCGGAATCTATTTTTCCTGATGAGAATGAATATATTTTTAGTTCGAAAGCACCGAAGAAAATTGATCCAATTAAAGTCGACGACAGTGCTTACACTTCTAGGTGAGTTGCGTATCAAAAGAGTTCATACACAAATTTTATGGCATTACACTATTTTATGAATTTTTCAATTGCAGACCGAGCGAAATATCTACTGAGATTCCTCAGAAAAAATTGCGGAACCCTAAAGCTCGGTTCAGTTCGATGAAGAGTAAAATAGCGAGTGATCGAGGATTATTATCAGATTTGAAAGAGACAATGTCCAAGAAAACGATTTCCAAAGAAAATATTACTAGACTTTCGGAGGATGATACCGAATATTCAAATTACAAAATAAATGCCACGACTGATGTCGCATCGGTTCGCAAACGAAGACATCATCAAAAAAAGTAAGATTATGATTGAATTATTCAAAAAAGTTATTTGCATTGATTTTTTTTTATTAAAATTTCTGAACCATTAACGGTATAATATATTTTGTAACAACTGCTTCGCGCACTTGTTACAAAATATATTATATTACGAATACAAGAACGCTTTGTTTTTTAAGAGTAATTGATATGGCTCGTTGCAAAGTATAGAACAAAAATCTCTTTTTCACGAATATTACGAAATACTTTCTAGTTATATTGATGGAGTTTATAATTAAAAATTGAATGTAAAATATTTTCTCGAATCTAGTTCAATCGATAATTGTTAAAAAACAATTTTGTCTACTTTCAACGAAATGAACCAATAAATAGACTTGTAATATCGAAATTTTAGTAAATAATGAACTTATCGAAGTTCGCGATATAGCGCGCACGTACATAATGTAGGCGTGGATGAAATGTATGTACGCATTATCCGATATGACCCACACTGCACATCAACTTGTGCGGAATTATAAAGCTATAATGGACACGCGATTTGCGTGTCGCAGTACGTGACCTTTGCGCGCATCGAATTGCGTGTCATAGGCAATTTCGTGGCGAGGCGCCTACATATATACCGAGTTATGTGCCCGCAGGTCGGCCGGAGAACGGGGTCGCGAACGCCGAGAGCGTCTGGCTCGCCGCAGAAACCGGAAAAAGGCCAAGCTGCTGATCCAGCAGCGCAGACAGAAGCAGCAGGAGCGGAGGCTCAAGGCCAAGCTCGAGGCTGCCGCCGCCGCCGCCCGGGCCTACGACGAGGACGACGACGAGCAGCTTCAGCTGGCCTCGACCTACGGCCACGACGATCGGCAACGGCAGCATCATCGGCTCATGCGATCGGTGGAGTTTTACAACGAGCACAAGTCCTTCCTCGGCTCGGAGGCTCGCAGACTCTTTAATTCGGCGCAGACGTCGTCGTCGGGCTCGAGGCATCATCATCATCATCGATCGGAGCTGATCAGGAGCAGACGCGCCGCCACAGCGCGAAAGGAAAGAGTCTGGGACCACGGGGTCATACCGTACGAGATCGATGGCAACTTTTCCGGCGCGCACAAGGCCCTGTTCAAGCAGGCCATGCGACATTGGGAGAACTTCACATGCGTCAAGTTCGTCGAACGAGTGCCCCGCGAGCATCCCAACTATATCGTCTTCACCGAGAGACCCTGTGGGTGAGATGCTTTTTCTATATTATATTTTCTATTCGATGTCCATGGAAAAAAATGTTTACCAAAAAATTGGGTCACGCATTTCACGTCGTGTCTTTTTCTCTCGTTCGCTTTGAGACAGATGCTGCTCGTTCGTCGGCAAGAGAGGAAATGGACCGCAGGCCATTAGCATCGGCAAGAATTGCGACAAATTCGGCATTGTCGTGCACGAGCTCGGCCACGTAGTCGGCTTCTGGCACGAGCACACGCGGCCCGATCGCGACCGACACGTGCAAATAATACGCGACAACATAATGACGGGTGAGTGCTTTTACTCCACTTTATGATTATGATTATTATTATTATTTTCATTTGCCTTCTGTACAATGCATCTGCTTCGTCTCTTATCTCTCTCAAAATTTTACATAAAATGTCGAGCGAATTTTCACACGCGTTATCATCATCATTATTATTATTTTTACGTATGCACAGGCCAGGAGTACAATTTCAACAAGCTGACCGACGACGAGGTCAACTCGCTGGGCCTGCCTTACGACTACGACTCGATAATGCACTACGCGAAGAACACCTTCTCCAAGGGCACGTATCTCGACACCATCCTGCCGATGGAGATGCACGGCAAGAAGAGGCCCGAGATCGGCCAGAGAGTGCGGCTCAGCGAGGGCGACATCGCCCAGACCAATCTCCTCTACAAGTGTCACAGTGAGTATCCGAGTACACATTTTTTGATACGGCGCGCGTCGAGGATGCATACGAAATTCTCGAGTGTACATCACTCATGGAACTCGTACTACGTATGTATATAGCCTCGAGAGATCAATTGAATTTAATGAAAAAGCTTGACGTACGTATATGATCGCCAGTATGGGAAATCGGCGGCCGCGGCGGGCTATTTTAATTGCTTTGTTTTTTTCCCATTGTCGATAATTAGTTTTTCAAGCCGTGCGTGCGTGTGGACACTCGACTCGCGTAAAGCAATATATTACGTAAAACAACGCATCGCCGACAGCGCGCGTGCGAGCGCGACGAATACAAGAGAGAAAGAAAGAGGAAACGACGTAAAGCCCTGTAAAGTTCAAGAACGCGCGAGCGAGTGGCAATGATATCTCGGGTGCGCCGCGTAGTACCTCGACAACAATGTCAACTACTAGCAATGCTGCCGCATCCACGTACAAAACGATCTCTCGAATTGTTACGCGCCGCGCGTATGCAATGCCACACAATGAAATTCGTAATCGATAAGCTACTTATGCGCGACGTGTGCTGATTCATACGATGATAATGTTATTTATGAAATTAAAAATTGTTTTCTGATGCTGAACTACTCTTTTTTTTTTTAATTTTTTCAGAATGCGGCCGAACGTTCCAGGAGAACAGCGGCAGCTTCGGCTCGCCCAGCCACCCGAACAGCTCGCCGGCGAGCGAGCCCGAGCGCTGCGAGTGGCGCATCACCGCGACCCACGGCGAGCGCATCGTCCTCAATATCACCTTTCTCGACGTATTCAAGAGCGACTACTGCCGCAGCGATTATCTCGAGATTCGCGACGGTTACTGGCACAAGAGTCCCGTTTTGGGTGAGTATCTCATACACAGCGTTATACACACGCGTACAATTATTAGCTGAGGCTGCTGCTCTCTGTACGCGAATACTATGCGCGCAGCTCCCAATTTTCGCATACAAGTATACGGAGCGCTGTGCACATTATAATACAAGTGCTGTGTGTGTGTGTGTGTACGGTAAAGACGTATCGGTTTGCGCTTGCCATTATGCGCGCAGCTCCCTCTCGAAGTAAAGATCTTGCTTGGATCTTGCCGGGAGAGTATTGTGCCCATTAATAAAGCTCTTCGCGTCTGCGGATCTCTCTCTTTTTTCCGCGCGTATATATATATCGAGTATGTGTATACCGCCGCCCCCGCCGCGTCTCTCTATATTGATGCGCTCACTGAATCGCAACGTGTCAAGTATTATGTGCGCGCGATCCAGCTCGTTTTGCCGGGCCACCGCCCCTCGCTAAATGGATTCTCGACTATACCCGTCGACGATTGCCGAATCGCGTACATGTATATTATCGTATTTCTCGTGGCTTAATTCGCGGAACATGGGCTATACAGCAAAAAAAAATTTAGTAACTCGATCTTTCGATTATGTGCGCGCGTGAGCTGCACAATTTTACGGAATTACGAGTACAATATTACGAATATTCGTTGCATTAATATTGATGTACAAGCATTAAGAGGAGTGTGATTCGAATTAAATTTAAGGTAAAATTATTTTAAATATTCGAGAAGTTTTTTTAATTCTTCTACTTTTCTCGAGTAGACGTCAATTATATTCAATTAAATTTATGTGATTAGTTATCAAACAATTATTGCGATTCTACCTTATACGATTATTTTTGCTTTACCACTTGCGGATTTACAGATAAAGACACTCGCCATCTAGCGTCGATGGCCGACTATAATAATGAATTTACATTCTTATATTTTTTCAGCAATTAACGCAAAATATAATATGAAAATATTATATTTCAATCAAAATGTTTTAATTAAAATGTAGAATTAAGTTATTTTCGTTTATTTTTTCATTCAAAAATAAATCAGTACCGATTTATTTATTTTTTTTAACGATTATTTCATGTGAAAGTACCCTCAAAATGTAGATTCGATTACTTCAATTTTAATATCTTACGTTTCATCGAATTTAAAGGTTTTTTTTTTAACACAAAGGTGTACCACCACGCGCATTTGTTCACAGCGATCGCATATAAATAAACCACAAAATTTTTTAACATCATAAACTTACATGACTCTCATAGTCGAAGCCTATCGTTCAGGTTGTAGCGTACGATGCACATCGTGCCTATTTCTTGCAAAGCGACCTCAAACTTTTGACGCGTCGATCAAAGATATTCGTGTATACATTCGGGTTCGTTATTGCGGTAACAACAAATCAGTTCACGACGCCAATCTTCGGGGCCAACTAGGCCGTACAGATAACGATCAGATAACCATTTTGTCTAGTAGTTACACGAAATAATCGTAAAAAATGAGAGAGAGAAAAAGCTAGAAAAATAAACAAGTGCTGCATTTATATAGATATAAGTGATGTTTATGGGGGCCGCGGGCAGGTGCGAGTACATAACGCTCGAAGCGTGCATCGCACCGAGTTATAAACTTTTTTGTCGATTCATTTTTAGATAAGATAAAGCCGCTGCCCCGAGCGTATATATATGATACATATAAAAAATCACGATATCCTCACGCGCGAGACCACAAATTGCCCCATATCGAACAGAAATTGCAAACAAACGAGGGAAAAAGTTCACCGTCGATTGTATATTGCAACGATGCGAAAATTTTATGTAAAAAAATATCTTTCTCTCGTTCTCGCCGCACAGGACGCTTCTGCGGCAGCGGCAAGATGCCCGAGCCCGTGGTGTCCACGGGCAGCCGCATGCTCGTCACCTACGTCACCTCGGCCCGGCAGAGCGGCCACGCGGGCTTCAGCGCCGGCTACGAGGCCGTCTGCGGGGGCGACGTCAAACTCGACGGCCTCGGCCATCTCGAGTCGCCGAACTATCCCGAGGAGTACCAGTCGAGCAAGGAGTGCGTCTGGCGTCTGTCGGTGCCCCAGGACTATCAGGTCGCCCTCAAGTTCCAGTCGTTCGAGATCGAGAGCCACGACAACTGCGTCTACGATTACGTCGAGGTCAGGGACGGGCACGCGCCCGACTCGCCGCTCATAGGCGTCTACTGCGGCTACAAGCTGCCGCCGGACGTGCGCTCGAGCGGCAACAAGCTGCTGGTCAAGTTCGTCAGCGACAGCTCGGTGCAGAAGGCCGGTTTCTCGGCGACCTTCATGAAGGAGTTCGACGAGTGCGCCCTCACGGATCACGGCTGCGAGCACGACTGCGTCAACACCATCGGCGGCTTCGAGTGCACCTGCAAGCCCGGCTACGAGCTCCACTCGGACGGCAAGCATTGCGAGGGTAAGACCGCTACATAATATATATAATATTGCTCGAGACTCGAACGATTTTTTTTTTCTCGTATATTTACAGACGCCTGCGGCGGCGTGTTCAAATCCAACAACGGCACCATCACCAGTCCGTCCTTCCCCGAGACCTACCCGGGCAACAAGCACTGCGTCTGGGAGATCGTCGCCCCCGCCCAGTACCGCATCACCCTCAACTTCACGCACTTCGACCTCGAGGGCAACAACGTGTACGAGCAGCCCTGCGAGTACGACTGGGTCGAGGTGTCCAGCAAGCTGGCCGACGACGTGCTCAAGAAGCACGGCACCTACTGCGGCTCGAGATCGCCGAGCCTCATCACCTCCGAGGGCAACTCGCTCAAGGTCGTCTTCTCGTCCGACAACAGGTCAGTAGTGCATCATACATGCACACACGCACAATTTAAATTATTTTGTATGGATACTCGATTGTCAACGTGAAAATATCATGTATATTTCTCTATGAATTTTTTTACTTTTACATCGTTATTAGAAAAAAAAATGTTCAGATACTGGACACTGTACAACGTCGTACCACGACGCGTTGATATCGTTATATGATCTATATGACTTTCTTCTTATGCTATATGTAGATTTTTTTACATGAAAAAGAGCATGGTCGTGATTATTAATGGGTAAACTCTACGCCGCTAAGCTTTTGCAACAAGATCGCAAGTACGTATCGCCAGGCTCTGTCGCTCAGTTCGTTTCCTTTTTTATCCTTGTAAAATAAAAGCAAAACAAACAATCATCAAACGTAATTTATCTCTGATTTGGTTTATAATTTGATAAAAATGCGAATTTGATTGTATTACCGGTTTCGGGGTCGTCGTTGTCGTGGTCGTCGTCGTTGTTGTTGTTGTGGTACTCGGCGTAGATTGCTGCTGTACCGACGATGGCGACGATGACGTGACATCGGCAGGCGTGGTGACGCTCAGGGGTTTATCCGTAACGCTCGTTACGAATTGCGACGGCGCCGGGGTAAGCTCGTTCGACTCCACGATATCCTTCTTATCTTGCTGTATACAAAACGAAACGGTTCGCAGTCGAATGATTAAAACAAAAAAATTCATGCGATTTGTTAACAATCGTTCGAAATAAAAAAAAATAACTTACAGCGACTTGATCAGAGGGAATGTACTCGGTGACTGGAGGAATTTCCGGCTCTTGGGTGACCGTTACTTCTTCAACGGCTGGGCTTGACTGCGCGGTTATAAAATATATTAAAAATAAGTTGACAAAAGTGTGCAATACATCAATCGATTTATAAATTTGTTGTTAAATGACACATACCGATTCGTTGGCTTGTGCAGATTCTTCGATGATTTCTGTTGTCGATAATTCCTAAAGCAAGAATAAAACGTGATCAAATTACGCTTATAATATTTCAAAAATGCTATAATTATCAAATATCAATACCGATTCTGAAGCATGAGCGGTTGTTAATTCAGTATTTAATTCCGTGGTTGGGGTATCAGGACTTTCTGTAGTAAAAATTTGTTGTTCAGTCCTTTCCATAACAATCTGAAATAAAATAACATCGTAAATAATTGATCTGAGTTGAAATCTGAAAAAATTAAATTAATCGTGAATTTAATACCGTTTCAGTTACTGTTTGAACCACCTTCACCTCTTCGGGCTCAGACGAAGCATCATTTGCTTGTGTCGTCAATTCTTCGCTCTACATAAGATATTAATTTGTTTAGCCAAATTGATTCTAAATTTAATTATATAGATAAATTACCAATTCAGTGGTTGCATCTGTCGTAAAATCCACGACCGAGGAATCGGTTGTTTCGTCGGGAATTTCCAAGTCGATGTCCGCAGCCACTGCTGTCGTTGTCTCGGCAAAAATCTCGGTTGTTTCGTCAGGAACTTCCGAGTTGATGTCCGATGGCACTGATGTCGTTGTTTCAGCAATAATCTCGGTTGTTACATTAGAACTTTCTGAGCCAATTTCCATTGATTTTTCCGTCGTCGTTGCGTCATTAAAATCGGTCTTTTCATCGATACTACCTGAACCGATTTCCATGGATTCCTCTGGGGTAGTCTCGTAGTTAGATTCGGTCGTGACTTCGGAGTTTTCCGACTCGGTAACGGTCAATTTTTCTGTTGTTGTTTCATCATATGACTCGGTGGTCTCAGAGGAATTTTCCAAACTGACATCACCAGATCCTTCTGTAGTTGTTTCGCCATAAGACTCGGTGGTTTCAGAGGAATTTTCCAAACTGACATCACCAGATCCTTCCGTAGTTGTTTCGCCATAAGACTCAGTAGTCTCGTTGGAATTTTCCAAACTGACATCAGATCCTTCCGTAGTTGTTTCGCCATAAGACTCGGTGGTTTCATCGGAATTTCCCAAACTGATGTCTTTGGATCCTTCCGTAGTTGTTTCGTCCAAGGACTCAGTTGTTCCATCGGAATTTCCAGCGCCAAAATCATTAGATTCTTCCGTTGTTGTCTCGCCGTAAGACTCAGTGGTTTCAGAAGGATTTTCCGGGCCGAACTCGTTGGACTCTTCAGTGGTGGTTTCTTCGTGAGACTCGGTTGTTTCGTTGAACTCTTCTGTGCCAATGTTTACGGACCCTTCAGTAGTAGTTTCGTCATAAGATTCGGTTGTTTCAGATGAACTTTCTGAAACAAGCTCGATTGACTCTACAGTTGTTATTTCACTGTGGGAATCGGTAGTCTCTTCTGGTACTACAGTGGTAGTAAATACTGCACCTTCGCCATCAGTTACACCCTATAAATTTAATTTATATAAGAAGTGTCTAATGAAACAATTTCCAAGAACAATAAAATTTTGACGTTTATACAAACCGGCTCTGTTGCTTGTTCCGTGACACCAGCTGCTTCGGTAGTTACATCAACGATTTCGGGGGTTGTATTAATATTCTCGGCCGCGATAACAGATACCGTCGTTTCTTCTTGAGAAATCAGTGTAGCCTAGAAAAATGTTATTTATTATTTTCTAAACATTAAAAAATCAAATAAAATTTCATAGTACCGCAAAAAAAGTAACTTACAGGGCTCTCAGTCGTAGAAATCAATCCTATGGGCGATGTACTATTTTTTCTTTTGGCCTCGACAAGATAGAACTGCAAACGATTGGGCAATTTTGAATTTAAAATTTCCAATTTAAGTAAACTATTTATTTTTCGAATGAATAAAAATCGGCCTATTAATTATTATTTTTACTCACCCTGTAATCTTTATTGAAAGCGATAAGTTCGTAGTGAATAACATCGTAGCCATCGATCTAAAAAATTGAAACATTGAATTTTTCAATTGCTCACTGGGATTAGAACAGAATGAATTATTTCTCGATTGTCCTTCCACACCGATTAAATAAAAAGAATTGAAAAATAAACTCACCTGTATCTGATTATCTGATTGCTCGGTATTCTTTTGCACTAGTGTCAGCGATTCTGTCGGCAGAGTAGCTATCAATCCCTTTGCCACCTCCTCTTGAATGTTCCTCGGTGCTGCCTATGGCATTTGAAAATTTCAAGCGTTTAAAAACTTTTTTTTTCGAGTCACTGAGTTAAAATCGCACACGAGTTTTAATCATTCACTCGTTAAATAATAATAAAAAAGTTTAGGGTGCGCACCGCCGTTCCCCAAAAATCTCGAAACTTACAGCAGCAATCGTTGCGCAGAGAGCCGAAATTAGCAAAAATTTAACACACAAGTCCATGATTGCTGTCGCCGTCGTAGGATTTTTCGTATCTATGAAGCACCTGTTCTCGACACGAAGCAGTTAACGACTGCGACGGGAAAAAATTTTGTGAACCTGTCGGCTTAATATAAATTTTCTCAGGCTCAATCACGAAAGAAAAAAAATGATAATTTTTACGATCTATTGCGTGGGTATCTAAGAGTTATTCAAATATTTATCAACTACATCGAGGTATATCAACTAGAATCGTCGACTCGCTCGTATATTTACGATACACGAGATAAAAAAAAAAAAACGTAGCGTTGTGATTTCTCTGCAGCTCAATTTTCCCCGAAACTCTGTAGTACCCGTAAACAGAACAATTAATTCATTTATTTCAAGCCGCGCCTCATCGCTTCAACAAAACAAAAAAGAAGAGAGAAAAAACATTAAAAATTAAAAACAAGTCTGTCACTGGTACAACAACTCGAACAGTGTAAAATTGTACGCGCTTCAAATGAGCATGATATATTTTTCGAGTCTCTTGCTCCCGAGAGTAACGAAAGATTAGAGCTGCTGTATTTTCATCGAAAATCACTCGTGTGCGATAACTACTACGTCAAATTTTCAGTTAAGAAAAACGCACAGCAAAACGGCCGTGAAAAGTTACAGGCATAAACACACGTGCTGCGTCGCGACGCATGTATCATGTGAGAGCTCGAGAAAGAGAGATAAATGAACTCCCGACGAGTCTTGTTTCGAGCTATAGAGAGCTGTAAAATCATTTGTTTTACGGTATAATGTCTTTCTCGTTATCACCCAAGAAGAGAAGAGAGAGAGAATAGATTAGGTACGCTGTAAAGGCCCTATTTTGATTTAGACATATATCCTGAGATTTGAATTTTTGATACCAATCAAAGTCAGAAGTCATGGTCTCAAAAATATTTTTTAGTTGCGCGCCGCGATAGCGCGACGAATAATCCACGCTGCAATACATAAAATACCTGCATGTTATACAAAACAAAAAATAAATGACACGATGAAAATATCTAAAGCGTCTAAATTCAATTTACATCGATGTGTATAGCATGCAAAAGTCCGGCTTCGCCGCGATCTTCTTCACGGACATGGACGAGTGCGCGAACAACAACGGCGGCTGCCAGCACGAGTGCAAGAACACGATCGGCTCGTATCACTGCTCCTGCCACAACGGCTTCACCCTGCACGACAACGGCCACGACTGCAAGGAGGGCGGCTGCAAGTACGAAATAACGTCGCCCTCGGGCACCATCACCTCGCCCAATTATCCGGATTATTATCCCGGCAAGAAGGACTGCGTCTGGCACTTTACGACCACGCCCGGCCACAGGATCAAATTGGTAAGCCGCTCCTCGCTAATGAGTACGCGCGCTGCATTGCGGCGATCCTTTTGTGCGTATAATAAAAAAACCAGCGCGCGTCTCGCGAGCCAGCTCATTTTGCTGCGCGATCGCGCGAATGTTTTAACGCGGGCTCGACTCGTGGCTTTATTGCCCGCGCGCCTTTGATTATTATTACGTGCCTCGGTATATCTCTTCGTACGACCCGGCGCCCCGCACGAACTATACGTATGTATAGTCAAAGATAGTGCGCGTTGGCCATTATCTCGAACGAATGAATTTTCGGCTTTTTCGCCTCCGTGCCCTCGATTTCGAGTTACGCATCGTCGACACGAATGTCAAAGTCCATCGCCCCCGTTATCGTTACATACATACTTTTTCCAATTTCTCATTATACTCTCGCTCTTCCGAGAAATCATATAAACATTGCACACACGATCGTACATATACACATTGTGCACGCTCTCTCGCACGCAGATCTTCAAAGTCTTCGACATGGAGCCGCACCAGGACTGCGCCTACGACCACATCGCCATCTACGACGGCGACTCGCCGGACAGCGAGTCGCTCGGCCAGTTCTGCGGCAACAAGGAGCCCCATCCGATCCTGGCCACCGGCAATCAGATGTTCATGGTCTTCAAGAGCGACACGTCCATACAGAAGAAGGGCTTTTTCGCGCAACACATGACGGGTATGGCTGCGCACACGCGCGTGCTTCGATCGCTCATCTCTCTTTTTTTTTTGTTTCATTGATTCGCGTAATCTAGCTGGGGTTTTTTTTTCTCGTTGGTCTCACGATTCGATATGATTTTTATTGTATATAGCCTGCGGAGGCCACCTGATGGCGTCCGACAAGGTCAATTACTTCTACTCGCACGCGAAGTACGGAAGTCAAGACTACGATCACCGGATGGACTGCGACTGGACCATCGAAGCGCCACTCGGCAAAAACGTGCATCTTAACTTTCTGTCCTTCGATCTCGAGGATGAGATTGACTGCAGCTACGACTGGGTGGAGGTACATTCCGGCCTGGACACGTCGAGTCCGAGTTACGGCCGATTGTGCGGAAATACGGTAATTTTTATATCCATTCATCGGGGAAGCATTTTCAGAAAAGTAAATCATCAAAATGCCGATTTTGCCCTTTTTGTCCATTAGAACACGACGGATATCATATCGATCAACGAGGCTCTGCTCGTCCGCTTCCGCACGGACGACACGATCACGAAGTCGGGCTTCGCCGCCAAGTACTACGCCTACGATCGGTCGGAGAGCGATGAGATCGTCGGCTTCGAGAGCGAGGATGAAGACGGCTTGGTAAAAATTTGATTATACGATAACCTTTTAAGTTAATTTTACGACCTCCTTTGAATGTGCCATACGCAAACACGTGTCTCTCGTTGATAATGAAGATATTATAAATTGTGTGTAACCAGAAAAAACTGACAAAGAGACTCTGTAATATCGTCTTCTTCTTCGTTTTTTCTTTTTTTTTTAATCTTGTTGTCGAGTAATTTTTTTCGATAGAAAAAAAAGTTGGATACTTCAAAAAAGTATCGAATTGTATGTATCGCAGCGTAGGTTTTTTTTACAAAAAATAATTATTGACAGCGCCTTCTTTATAGACTGTTAGTTTAATTTTATAAATTGTTTCTCGATCACGATGAGGTGTTTAATTTTTAATGTATAGTTGAAAGTTCAAAAAACTATAACTATTCGATCTTTTGAAATCAGCATATCAAATATAAGTAAGCAGTATTTATTCATTAAAATTTACTCATGACAGCAATGCAACCCGACTGAGAAGACTGTCTTGAAAGATAATAACTTTCATTAAAATATGAATCTTTAAGGAAAAGTAA
Organism: Trichogramma evanescens; assembly: GCA_902732785.1. Lineage (NCBI taxonomy): Eukaryota > Metazoa > Arthropoda > Insecta > Hymenoptera > Trichogrammatidae > Trichogramma > Trichogramma evanescens. The sequence goes on along the minus strand of CACVKI010146042.1, from coordinate 40,888 downwards.
TGCTCACTTTTGATCAAGGTTCTATAAGAATGGTTACGTTTTACGAGTTTAAAATCGAACAAATTCGACGTAAGTCAAGCTTGAAGTTTAATGTTATTCAAGATCTACTTATCTTATATAATATAAAAAAATTTTGTAGAAATATCATTAATATTACGTTTATTGTTTTTTTGCAAACTTATAGTGTAAGATAATATTTTGATGTGATCTTTATAATGAAAAAAGGTCTGCTCGTTACTTGGTAACGCGTGAGTGATACTCTAGCTGATAGACGAACAAATTAGATTCAAGTGCATTGAATTAATTACTTATATAAATAAAATGTACTCACGATATTTATATGCATTATGTAAAATTGAATGTAATAATTATTAGGAAATAATTAAATTTTAATGAATAGCAAAGACTTGATTATGACGAAAAAATCTTAAATGATTACATACATAATATTAAATGTTATAACGTTACAATGAAAAATATATCAATTATGAATAGTAGTTCTCTGTATTTTTTTTTTTACCAACTGTAAAATGTCCAAATAATGTTCAAAAAATTTACGTCGGTGAACAATTGATCAAGAGTCGTTTAAGTACACGATGATTTCAAATACGATAAAACACAAGCTAGTCTTTAAAAAACACTTTTGCTCCTAAGTGATGTAAATATAATTATTCTTTATCTTAATTTCTTTGGGTATGAATTAATATCTGGTTTTATGATAATTTTAATTAGAGTGATTAATATTAAAAATTTTGATATAGTTTATTGCCAGTACATTATTCCGAATTGGCTAAAAAATCTGTAAAAAAAATTATGAAAGATCGATTCACACTCACTTTGATCGATTGTCTAAGAAGCATACATTGTGCGTGGACGCGAAAGATAAAGATTGTAGATGGTTGCAGCATCATATGAATGAAGCACCACATAGTGTGCAAAGCAATGCAATATTATTTTTAATCCAAGAGCTTGTGCAAGTGCGCTAAGTATAAAATAAATTTGTGACAAGTTTCTTTGACGTAAGAACGCAGCAAATACTTACATATTATAAAATTTGAAACATAATGATTAAAGGAATTAAAAAATGTATGTAATTTAAAAATAAATCGTTTAACTTTTTTTCAAGCATGTAAAAATTTTATCATAAATATGTTTGAGATTATTCTAATTAAATTAGTTAAAAATATTTTTATACGTTATTGAATTGATTATTTTTAACAACATAAACTCACATACCGTTTTTCTTATTACACTGTAATTTCTAGTTTTATATGCATAAAAAAGTACTTGAGTTCGTAACGCAGTCTGGAATGCAGGAATCCAATGAATACCTCATTTATAACGTGTTACTTTAGTGGAAAATTGAAAAGGAAAGGTCTAAATATTAGAAATTCTATGAAAAATACTTAAAATTTGAAGTAAAAATCGTTATTGATAAACTACGGGAAAAAAACTTTTGTCAAAATAATGCTATTGAGGACTGAACGATACCGTCACGCCGCGTAGCGGCGAAATTCTGTACTAGCGTATTAGGGCAATTTTGACGAAATAACATGGGAAATTCGATAAATGTATAAAATAATAAATGTTGCACAATGAATTTTGTACATTTATCATTTTTAATTGAAAGTACATACCTAAATATGAATTTAGCAATTTTAATCCTATTAAAAAGTTTATAAACACGTGTTGATAAACAACATTTCATGTCAAATATCCGAGTGCCGCACGGCGCGGAATTATTTAGTCGAATCGCTAAATTTGTAACTCGCTGTAAAAGTACTAGAATGCACCTAGAAAAAAAAAGTAATGCATCATTTTGATGGGAAATTGCCTCAGCTTTCCGATGGTGAACTCAGATTTTCCGAAATTTTCCGCGTTACCCGGGAAAATCGACGGAAAAACTTTAAACTCGATTTTCCCGGGTAAAGCGGAAAATTTCGGAAAATCTGAGTTCACCATCGGAAAGCTGAGGCAATTTCC